>JZLH01S0016891.1:13064-53550 GCA_001188425.1 Eucidaris tribuloides | reverse complement strand
CTTCACATTGGATATGATTTCAGCTGATTTCATTCATTTAGGTGTTTTTTGACGTGCAAATCAATGACACAATCTTTAAGTGAGGACCCCCAGGAGAACACGATGAGATATTACTTTAAAGGGTGGAGACATGGTTGGTAAGGATTTGTCTTGAATTTGTTTACTTGAGGAGAAACAAGCATTCATTTCGTAGGATTGACCCCGAGAGAAATTGAAGCCATAGATGATACATAACAAATGTCTAATTTCTGATATTTATTATTGTGCAAGGAAGAGAGAATGCACCACAAAATATTTACAGCAGAAACTTTTGAACACTATACTTGATTCTGGTAACATTGTATCCTAACTTGAGATTTGGCAAGAAATGACAAGATTGCTTGCAATTCTTGCCAATTCCTTTTAATACTGCATTTTTATAAAGTCAGGTACAAGTATATAAATTTGTATTTTTCTATTCATAAGTAAATACAAACAAACAACAAATTTAGACTTTGCATGGCTGATAAATTTAGATTTTTGAATTATCTTTTATGCCTAGACCCTGAAGTTGGGAGGTCACAGAATTTGGGTGGGGGTGGGGGGGAAGGCATACCCACTGACTGCATTGACTGCACAGCATTACGGTAATTAAATCTGGTAATTAGCCAAACTAGGATTGGTAATATAACTGTAATAACTTACAACATAAAAGACTGCTGCAGAAATCCAGCAAAATTACTCAAAGTTTTGTCTGAATTTGAATAATGTTAACCCTAAAACATCCGGGCTATCTTCGGTCTTGTCATCATGGGGGGGGGGGGCCCGAGATCTCGGCCGCAGATCGCGCGATCGCTGCAAAAATTTGCACGCACATAGAGCCGGATGTAAACTACAAGACTGTGTAGTAAAATTTTCAAAAAATTGATTTTTTATATATTTTTTTCGGTAATTAATTAGCAAATAAGTGTATGAAATTATGTTTTCGCCTATATCTCGCTTACAATAGCTAGTAGAATGTTAATTTTTGGTGAAAATATTCATTTTGACATTTCTGACAATTATCTACAAAAGAAATTGCCAAATCAGAATTAATTTCCTATGTATTTTATTGTTTTGTGCATTTCTTATGTATTTCTTTGTTTTTTCGACCTTTTGTTTTTTATTATTTTTTTTGGATGAACTTTGTCGGGGACACTTTTGCGATCATAAACAGCATAAACTTAATCCATTTCAGCCAGTAAAAGTAAAGATAATCATACATTTATAATTTTTGGCTGAAAACACAATTTGCATTGACTTTGTACACAAAATCACATTTTTGAGCAATTTTGGAGTTGCATGCATGTACGAAAAGTCACGCAGCGTCGAAACGGTACGATTTTTTCGATGATGCGCGAGACTTGAAGGTGAAAAGCCAGAGAACGGCGCGGTCAAAAAATTTCGTCCGGCAGCGTAATCGCAAAATTTGTCGAGGGGGGGCATTATGCCCCCCCCGGTGGTATTAGGGTTAAATGTAAGTCACTCAGCTCACTCACATCTTGTGGTTTATGTTGGACATAACACAACACAACACAACACAACACAACATACCAATACTGAATCACATATATTTCACTTCTTTCAAGGAGAACACTGTTCGGAAATGGGACATTGTTTTTCTCTCTTTGGAATAATTTATTCCTTTAATCTTGACACAAAACTATTTCTCCACATGCTGACATGCAGATTGACAATGGAGGACCCGGTCCAAAAACAAACGTAACGACAACTGTTTTCCATATCTATTTTCTTCCATTTATACCATTTTCTCCATCTCAAAAAGAAAAGTAATAAATAAAAAAAAATAATCATAATAAAAGAGCACAGTACAATACACATCATTTGTCCTTAATTATCATTCCATTCTGTACATTTAAATTGTCTTACTATTTAATTACTTTTTAATTTTAATCATTTTTTTTGCAACTGTACATGTATTAAAATGTTGTCAATGTATACCATCAGGACAAATTCTATCTGATATAAAGACACCTTAAAAATATATATTTTGAACAGTCCCAAAGTGAAGTCATACAGTGGGAGGTGGCAAAAAAAGTAAAGTCAATTTCATTCAAGTCATAAACAAAAAGAAAGACAACTCAGAAACGTGACTTTAAACTGTACAGAACTTAAAGCTATTTTTGTCCATTTTTGGACCCTAGACAGTCAAATACAAGTTGTTTCTCCTGTAATTTTACAATCACATATGAAACAAAATATATGAGACAAAATAATACAAATAAAAGTTGTGAAAAAAAAATCTCCCTTCACAGTTGGGTGTGTCAGACTGTACAACTAGATGTTTTCACGTATTTGGCTGTTTAGGATTAAAGAGTCGATACAAACAGGAACAAAAGATGTACGACTCGAGTAAATCAGCGTCTTCCCACTCAAGACAAAATATTCGATTTCGAAAGTGATCGCGTCCTTTTCATAACTTATACAACAGGACCGTCAATAAATATAATTTGATGTATACAATGACAAGACAATGTGCATCGTCGAATATTTCTTCACAAATGTATTTGATTCTCATCAAAGTTGACTTTCAGCATTTTCATGTTTATTTCATTCTCCATTAGGTAGAATTATTAAATGGTTAAAGACAAAAAAAATCTATTTATAGTTTCATCATGACAAGATGTACAATAACGACACACATTCACAGCAGCACAGAATTATTACTTTTTTTCCACATACTTTTTTTTACTCGTTTATCTGTTTGTAAAGTTTTTTAATTCTTAGTACAACTTATGAAGCCTGGTCACATACAGGCCATGGGCAAATAATGTTACAACATAAATACATATAGCTACTTCACAAGAAGCACTTTCTAAAATTGTTGTGATTAATATATTATTATACACCCCCACCCTCAATTTCTAGTCATAATAATACTACTCAATGTTAAGGACACAGCACTACTACTACTTTGTTTCCTTCGTCGTAATCGAAAATCATAATTGATCATTTGATACAGGACTGGACGGTTCTTTAATTTGTCTGTCTGTAAAAAGAAAAAACAGTAGTTATTACTATTACTATCATCATCATCACCATCATTATCATCAACACCAACATCATTAACATCATCGCAAATGAAAGCTGATTAAAACATGATTTGATCTAATTTATTTTAAACACTCTCACACACAAAAGGCAAAGAAAAGTATTACAGAGGACTTTTCACAACATACATACACACACACATACATACATACATACAAACAAACATACATACATGCATACATGCATGCACTTTTACATCCAAAGATATAATGAAACACAAGTTTGCTATGCTCCATCGTAAAGGACTCAAAAATTTTACAGATAAAAATAAACATAACAAAAACAGCATTTTCTAAATGACAGACAATAAATTGACAAGACTTTATCCAGTTTGCGTAATTATTTCCTATGGTCGACCAACTCAACAAAGGTCCGTGGAAAATCTTCTCTAAATAAGCTGGACACATATGTTGGAATAAATAGGCAATGTGCACTTTACACAAGGACAGATAAAAGAAGAAAAGAAAAACTAGAAAGATACCCCCAAAACACCTCCTCCCCAAAGTAGAATAAATAAAAACAAAAATAAATCCATTGATATACCTGGCAAGAAGTCGTTAGTTCAAAAGAATTTGAAAGCCATGTCTACATCATATTCAGGAAATGAGAGGAGAAATTTTCAGAGTCCGACCCCATTTTGGACCTGGGCGGGAGATCCCCCATTTTGGAGCCTTCCCCCCCCCCCCCTAAAAAAAAAATTTAAAAAATCTCCTATTCTCTGTTAAAATCTCTGTTAAACTTGGTTTTCTTCTCTCTTCTCCTGCCTTATGAAAACAAAAGTCAACATCAACCATATTTTTCTATTTTTGCGCTGTTATCACTGCTCTTCAGTTTTCTGGTCATGTACATACATGCACTGAGCTATGTATATGTATATTAGGACAGGCCTGGGTAAATCTGTACAGGGATACGGAAATCGAGCAATCTCAGTGTAGCTGGCGTGGGGTCTCCGCAGCCTTTGCGTGGAAATCGTACGTAGCCTTGTGCGGCGTCCATGCAGAGACTGCGAGGAGATGGTACGGTGACAGTGAAGTACAATCACCGTGCGGCCTCTGCAAAATTCCTGCACAGGGATTGTGCAATACCACCTACTACATCACATTTACAGGCTAAATTTTCCACTGCTTGTTAAAGGAAGATGTAGCTGGCAACTAACAGGAATAAGTTAATAAAGATTTTGGGGTAACTGTCCATTCTTGCCAACTAATCAGATTGGCTTCGAGCTGACCTCACGTGACTGCTGCATGCAGCGCGACGCGTGTTAATCCCGCTGCATTAATTTATGCACTTTTTGAATAAATAAGCTCCTCCCCATGTAGCTGTTTCAGCGATCTTTGTCTATGGAAAAATTTCGCAAGGAGGTAGAATTAACAGAAATGTACTAATTTATATGACCTTACTGAGGGTAAATGTCACACCAGTACTCCTTATTTAGCCTTTCTCTATCAACGTGTACCATAATTCTCACAATACTAACAATGTCACTTTTTTCTTAACTTATTTCTGTTAGTTGCCAGCTACATCTTCCGTTAACAAAATTGTCAAAGCCACGGACCCCATAAAACAGTACAAAAACCTTACGGCTGCCTCAGTAAGGGGACTGTACAGAAAGGGGGATAATGGGCAGGATACAGGCTCTGTAATACCCCTTTCATATTGACAGCCGAAGTGGAGTTACTCCGGAGTCCAGAAGGAGTTACTCCACTTTGGAGGGCAATATGAAAATTCTGAGATTATTTCGATCCGGATTCAAAGCGGAGTACTCAACCCACTTCGAGAAGAGGGTTACAGGCGGAGTAACTCCGCACCGGAAGTGCAGTTCGGCTTAACTCGGTAATCTCGCGCGTGTTTATATTTCCTGTCCCAACGTCACAAGCGAGTTTAGTCGTGGGGAGTTTAATTCCTGTGTTTAATTTTGTTTTGTAGCGTGTTCAAATCGTTTGGTTCTAGATTTTTTTTTTTTTTTTGACGTAAGTTGTTCTTCTGATTTTTAACGAAAGTATCCGAAATGGTGAAATCAATACCCTAACCATAGAACTTATCTAACTCCAACACCAAGTTTGTGAACTGATGGTATTTGAGGCAATCCCCGTATTTTCAATCGTGTTTTTGTACTCGGATCACACAATCGTCTGACAAGAGATCAACTATTAAGCAGTCAAGTATGTAGGCCTACAGACCAATAAAGCGATTGATTGCGAAATTTGAGCGAACCGTTTGTTAAGGAAAATTCGGCCACATAATATGGCGCGAACTCGCATGTAAGCCATGGAAACGACTGCGGATATACTGCTGCGGTGCTTGCCAGTATGAAAGGGGGTGTAAAGTCGGTCCGCAGTACAAGCGGATCAACTCAACCCGGAGTTACTCCGGAGTAACTCCACTTCACATTCACTATGAAAGGGGTATAAGACCCATTGCAGGCCAAGTGTGAATGAGGCCTATCTAATGATAGCATTGCTTTTAGAACTCTAGACAATTAAAAGATGAATCTGGCTTAAGTTTGAAAGAAAAACATGGCAAGATAGTGTGCGTCATATCTCTGTGTGTGTATATCTGCGTAATATACAAGATACATATATGATAACATAGTGTAAGACAGGACAATAAAACCAAGACAGAAAAACAAAAAAACGGCAAATAGAGTAGTAAGAAGATGGTATTGAATAAATTAAGATGGTTATGAAGAATAACACAATGGCATCTGTGCTCAACAGTAAATGCGTGGCACTCTATAACATGAAGTGAAAACGTGAAACCAAACACACTATATATATATAAAGTAATATATCTATGTATGCTCTTCAGCCTTTCAAGAAAAAAACATATATAGCACATTCATGAGGGTCGGTATATCTTTGATATTAAACATAAAACTGATGTACTCGAACTTTCTAAAAGAAGGTAGAGCAGAATCTGGGATTATTGAAAAGAAATTGTATAATTAACTATTTAGTTAACACTAAGGGTGAGTCAGTTTGTTTGGTTATCTGCAAACCAATTGATTGCTTATGGTCCGGTTCAACCAATTTGAAATTGGTTTAGTGCTTTTTTTTGCCTGACTGAATAGGGAGATTATAGACCTATAAGTGTGTCAGGCAATTGTGTCAGACCCTACTGTGTCAGGCAAGGAAAGCACTAATTTTACACGACCTAATCATTCAAAATTCATGATGAATACCTTAACAATTCTTCTATGTAACTACTCCTTCGTCATACCTTAACTGCAGCAAACACCACATTTAGTGTTAGCATTCTGAGTTCATATCGGTGCAACTGTTTGAACCGGATCACATCCATTCGGTTCAAGGATTGAGTAAAATCTGAAACTACTCGCCACTAGTTAACTCAACGTTGATAGAATCACAGAAACGGAGAAACGGCCATGTCTGATATCATCACTAGCCGAGGGGGATTTAAAGCTTAAAATCATACAAGGTAGCGACATAACAACATTATAATCACAAAAATTGCTACCTTTCTCTTGAAATAACGCCACAACAGAAATGGATTGATGACTCCCTAGTCAACCATAATTGCCCCCAATAGATACTGTCAAGTTTTGCGTATTTTAATACTCAAAACTACACGTGACGGGAGCTGTAAATATATATAAATATATCACACAAAACATCAACATTTATAGTAATAATACTCTTGTTTCATTCTTGGTTTGCTCACTGAATCTCCAATAAGCCGTACAAAGCACTTGTTTCTGATCCGAGGCCAAAATAGCCGTGAACAAATCCAAATCTAATCATGGTTACACACATTCCTTTGAATTACCCTCTTTGATATTTTATATCACTACTGAATTTAATCCCAAAGATGATTTTGAATCTCAATTTGACCACATAGACACAACAGCTACGATTACAGATCAGATCTACACCTACACACTTTTTTTTTCTATTCAAAACATGTAATTCCCTTTTTCCAATATTTGGTAACAAAACTACAGATATATGTAAAGATGTTCAAATTTGGTAAATTCTGATCAAATCAGTGAATAAACAATTCAGCTCAAAAACATTCTTCATAAATCATTTCTCTTCATTTGTCATCTCTATTTTCTATTTATCATTATTTTTTTTACAATTTGGCACAATAAAGAGGATTTTTCTTTTCTACATCTGACAATCACTCAGTACAGTGATCCTCAGCAAAAGATAAAGTCAGAGTCAATGTTTTTAATTATTCTGTACAGTTGGAGCTGACATATGATATCCTCTTGCAAGGAGGAGAAACAAATAGAAAGCCAGTTATGTGTAATGCAATGGGAGCAGATATAGGTAGTGTTGTATCTGAGACCACAGGATCCAAGACCGAGGCCGCCCCAAAACCAAACCTTTCCATAGGATTTAAACAGGTGACTCGGAACGAGACCAAGGCCACCAGGTTCCGAGACCGAAACCGAGACCACATGTTCCGAGACCGAGGCCGCCCCAAAACACAACCTTTCCATAGGGTTTGTACAGGTGACTCGGACCGAGACCGAGACCGAGGCCACCACAAATTGGCCTCACGGCCGGCCTCGGACACTACACTGGATATAGGTGACACTACGCAGAAAAGTGAGACACACGCATGGCTCACCTATTTAATCACTGTGACTCCTTTTCTCTTCTTATAACCTGGACATCCATTCCAGACCAGTAGGTTTTACACTTAGAAGAATGCTTCTTGTAGGAGTTCATAAGTTGACGGCATTCACATTTGTAAGACTATGTGTGATCACATCACAAATCCTATCATCCTATCTTGGAAAGGTATTATCATTCTTTTACTTTTTACCAATGTTACACAATGATCCTAGGATTTCGTTGCTGTGTTGTTCTTGCAATACATGCTATTGTAAGAAGAATCTACCCATCGGTATTTCCCGGAATGATAAAATAAAAGTTTCTGTTAGGCAATTGTCAGTTGCATTTTTCTTTTTAGTTTTCTTTACAAGAAGTTGCGGTATATTCATTTTACAACCATCTTCATTACTCTTGCTTCATTGAACCAAAAGTTGTTCCATATTGGTTAAATGTGTACTTGAATGTTTTAAACGAAATTGAACATTGCAGCAACCTAATATCATTTGAATGAAACAAAGTTTGAGAACTTCTTTCAGGTTTATTAGAAATAACGAAGACAGATGAATATGTCTACTGAAAGTAGCCCTTCCTGATGGCACAATATTTATCTTTTATTTGATAATGAAGATCATATGTCCTATCAGCTACTGATATTACGTCGTTATTATAACTCTGGCCCAAACGACTTGGAACAATGAAGCCGCAATGTTAGTCCAGGACCAGGACTAATATATGACCTAGGACCAGGGCTAATATATGACCTCGAATCTAAAGTATCGGAGATTGCATTGACGGAGATGCTTGTGGGAGGGGCGATCGAAGTAAGACATCATTTTAACGAGGATGATGCAGTGGGGAGCTGAAGCACTGGGAGAGTGTCCGTTAGAGAGGTAGAGATAGCTAGCAGCTCATCTACAATTACTGTCAGCCGGCCATTCTTCAACAAAGGCCTCGGTCTCCATTCCAGAAGAACTGCTAGTGAGTCTGTAGCAAGAGAGAGACAAAGGAAAAGAGAAACAAACCATAAGGCATCGTTTAAAGGCAAATGACATGATGGGGGGTAATCCTCAACTTGGGGTAAAACTACTGTAGTATGAAAGGATTCTACTGTAAAAATTTTGTAATCAAAAGTGACTCATTTTAAAGTACCTTCAATCAGTATGCCTTGTGACAGACAAATCTGTTGTGTAGCTTTCTATGGGATTTAATTCTCTTGGGCCTCAAGAGAAATGAACTGATGGTATTAGCACGCTTGATTCTCCGTAAATAAACTTAAGACAAATCCTTCCAGTCAGGAGATCCACTCTAGCTGGTGTATTTTTGATATATATTTCAACCAGTTTGGTTTGAGAGGCATTTCTTTATTTTTCCAAATCATGTCAGTGCCAATTAAAAGCATTTTCACTTAAAAAAAAAAATGAGCTTCATGATCTTCATGTGACTATGGTAGTTGTCTCTGATAAAGTCTAAAATGAGGGCCTGAGAAATAATTGCAGTTCAAAGCAATCATTAAGTTGATTTTAAAAAGTAGAAATCAATGAGCATGTTTCCTCCCAAAGACTGCTGCATTACAGAATTTTTGCACACAAGACATAATTCATGTGCCAATTTTAACTGTACATATTTTGCTAGTGACAGCATAAATTTTTTCAAGTTTTGTTTTCAAACACTATCACATATATCAGATAGAGATATCAAAGTTTTACAGTTTTTGCAAGGGGGCTTCCACAATGTTACATAGTATCTTTTAATAAAAGGGAAACAACATGATTGAAAGGTCCACATTTTTACTATTCTCAAATCAAGTACACTGTTCAAGGTTTCTGCTGTGAAAATTTCATAGTTCACTACTTTTACAAAACAATTACCATCAGTATTCATTGTGACAGGGAAATGTGTTGTATATATTGGTATATGTTTCAATCAATTTGGTTCTTGAGGCATTTTTGACTTGTCCCAGTCATGTCAAGGCCCTTTCAAAAGCTACACTTCTGTGACTGTTTCTTCACAGGAATACTAACAAATATTTACCAAAATAAGAACAGCTTGCTAACTTTGCCTCCCCGTGCAATACTGGAATGAGTCAAATTGCTGAGAGTGGATTTCTGATAAGGAAATCAACAAATTAACATTTTCCCCCTTACCATGCGTGATAATTTCATAATATAAATTGCTCCTGAAATCTCAATGCTTGGCAATCAGTCAGACTGATCAATCAGTCACACGAACATATTATTCGTTCGAACCAATAACTCCGTTAAAAGATTTTGACAACCCCCAGATCGGGGGACCACACTTGAAATTTCAACATGCTTGTTGATTACGGAGGCCGCGAGCGCGCGTCACCGTTGCCGAGGTATGATTGTAGGAAACTGGGGTAATGAGGCAATCTCTGATGGCGGTGTTTTGAACCTGGCTGCTTATCTATCTGGCGTGTATGCCACCCATTGGAGGCAGGGTTTTTTTTTTTTTGGAGGCAAACCCATAGGGCAGCACATAAAGAGTACACATGGGGGCCCTACAGGAAATGTCAGCATGTGGGACTACAGCAGCCTTGACTTTCAAGCAACAGGTGGCTTAGGGGGCTGGCAGGTGGACGGGGTGAGGGGTTCCAGGACCGGGGTCGAGAGGAGGGGGAACAGGTGAGAGAGGGGTTAGGTGAGGCCGACTTGTGGCTGCTGAAGTACCTGGAGTTGGCCCATCCAAAGGGAAATTCCATGCTGGAAGCAAGTTGCTCTCAATAGAAGCAAAATAATAAGAAGACCAGATCGACGAAAGTTTCAGACAAATTGGACAAATAAACAAAGTTATTCTTGTTTTAAATTCTCTAATCATTACAAATTGGCAACATTTTGTTCCTGCATCTAAACAGTCCTTCATATATAATGTTGCAATATATTTTTCTTTAGGTCTAAAGAAAATTTTCTACCTGTTAGTAATGTACGTTCATACACCTTTTTCATATTTTGCAATAACAAGTTTGTTTATGCACATACATGTACATTCAAGAAAAGGAAAATATGGCAATATTTTGCGTACAAAGCAAAAGAAGGGTTGCTCACGATGAATGTTAAACTCTTGCAAATTTTGTGATGATCTTTAAAACTTTTTAAAATTCTTTATCTTCATTAAACAATTTTCCTGAAAGTTTCACGGATCTGATTTTCTGATTTTTTTTCTGCATCCATTCAGAGCAATTTGTCATCAACTCAAAATAGCTAATTCGTCAAATTTGAGATTTCACACCCTTGCATTTGTTTTTATTAATTTTTCTTGCATTTTGTCGAACAATGTTACAGGAGAATCTTTCATATTACAGAGCAAAGTATTTCAAAACATATTCCCATTTGTAACCAAAAACAACAACACGAAAAGTGGGTATACGCTACTAACAGCAAAATACGAAATTCCCAAACAAAAACAAATGAAAGACATCTTACAAAGTTTGTTTGAAATATGAATCAATCATGCAAGGGCCAAATTTAACTTTCCACGGAACCCCCCAAGGCCATGTTACAGTTTTAAGTTAAAACTGAAAACTTTAAAAAAATTGACGCAATTCTTTACCACTAGTAAATACGTCAGTGATTAGACATGTCACGTTGTGTTCACATAAAGGCATCAAGGGTTAACGTGAGGACACTGATTAGGTTATAGACTGGCGGACAGTCAGCAACAGGTGGAGTCGAGTGGGGCGGGTTTTCTGGAAATTTTAGGGGAAATTCGTGAGCGTTTTATTCTAAACCAAAGTGATGACACCACTCCGCGGATCTATCATCACGAACCATGTGCCATGAAACGGCAAATTTTAGTAATTACAATCCAGTCCCCCACCCAACAAGATTTATACAAAAATGCAGAATACTATCACAGCTGAACAATTACCCCAAACTACTGAACAATTATCCGAACTGTAAGTTGACTAAAAGAAAAGAAAGAATGAATCATTTACAAGATATTGGCAGCAGAAATGCCACAATGCCATTCACAATTGTCCACCTTAATGTCTTTTGAGCAGGTAGAATGCAAAGGATTCAGTACTGGTAGAAAATCACCATAAATTTGATGGGTCATTGTTCAGTAATATTTCCCTCCTTTAACCACAAACGTTGGAAAGAATTTTGAAGGATTTTCTAAGAAGTCAGTGTCATTGCGATTTTCTACCTTGCATGAATTCCAAGATGTATATATTCCCAAAGTTAATAAGGGAATGTTTTATTTGAAAAGGCAACATTTTATCTTATGGGTCTTGCTACAAGTACTCGGTGCTTTAGAATGGGTCAACTTTGGCTTCACGCTAGATTTTGATGTTTGTGATTGATCTTTGAGATTTAGGGTGAAGAAATAGTTGGGGCAGAGGATATGGATGGGAATTGATTTGGAGCAAATAAAGGACATCAAGGGTGCAAACTATGAGATGTGATATGGAGACTGTCTTGATATGGTGGGTTTGGGAGAGGGACTTGAGAAGGAGACCTAGAGTAAGCAGTGCCCCATTGAAGAATTGGGTAGAGACTTGGGATGGGGACCTGGGAAAGGGAAACTTGGTAAATGGTCTTGGGAGTAAACACTGTACTGCTGTGAAAACTTGGGTGGAGACTTGGGGTTAAGACTTTGGGTGGAACTTTGGGGTAAGGACTTGGGATGGGGATTTGGGGTGGAACTCTGGGGGTGAGGACCTGGGGTGGGGACTTCGGAAGCCTGAGAGGGGAATCTAAACTATAATCACTGTGCTGTGGTAAAAACTTGGAGAGAGAGACTTGATGTGGGGACTTGAAATGGGGACTTTTAAGGAAGGGTCTTAAGATGGAGATCTAGGGTAAGCACTATTATTATTATCATCATCATTATTGCTTTGCTGTGGTGAAGATTTGGATGGAGACTTGGAATGGGGACTTGAAGTGGTGATGGACTGGGGGGGGGGAAGGTGGGGGAAGAGTCTTGGGATGAGGATCTAGGGTAACCAATGTGCTTTGGTAAAGCCTTGTGTGGAGACTTGGGATGGGGACTTGGGGTGGGGATTTTCAGTGGAACTTTGGGGTGGGAACTTGGGGTGGGGATCAAGAGAAACTACTGTGTTATCGTGAAAACTTGGGGGAAAAATTTGGGTTTGAACTTTGGGGTGGAGACTTGGGGTAGGGAATTAGGGAAGGGTATTGGGATGGGGATCTAGGGTAACCACTGTGCTGTAGTAAAGACTTGGGTGGCCATAGAGACTTGGGTGGAATTTTGTGGTGGGAATTTGGGGTGGGGACTTGGGGAGAGGACATGGAATGATGACCTACAGTAACCACTGTGCTGTGGTAAAGACTTGGGGTGAGGACTTGGGGAAAGGTCTTGTCTGGGATTGTCTGGGACAGGGACATTACGGGGTGGACACTGGAGTTTAAACTTGGGGTATAGAGATTTGAGTTGGTGATTTGTGGGTCAAGATTTCAGCTGTAGTCTAGGAAATAAAATGAAGATTGACCCACCTTGAGTGTGGCTTACAGGTGTGATGTCTCTCAATACAGGTGGCGAGGGTCACAATCATTTGACCCCGGGGGTCGAAGGTGATGGTGCATAGGGGGTCCCGGTTGACCGTCCATCATGAAGCCCCCCATGGGCTGTCCATCTGGGCTGTACGCCATTCCTCCCGACATACCTGGCACTGAAACAGATAAGGAGGAATGTTGCTAAGTCTTTGACATGTCCCTATTACAAAAGTCACTCTTACATATTACCATAATCATTCAAAAATTCATAAAAATCATTGAAATCTCAATCATTACTAAAATTGAGTACTACTCTCTATTTACCGTCCATACACTCCTGCTCATAATTATGGAATATTTTGTTGACACTTAAGCTCTTTCTCCTATATCGTCCAAAATTTTCAAGATAAGTGTTTATTTCACAAAAACGCAGTATGTGAAACAATTTTGGATTTCATGAGATGACTACAGTAAAACCTAAAATGCATTTGAGCGAAATAACAATTATATATTTATTTATTTTTTAAATCCATCAAAAAATCATGAAAAAGTATTAAATTAAAGTAATTAAAAAAACACAGAAAATGGATAAATTTTGATCTGATGTCATTTATCACTTAATTAACATCAGAATAGTGTCTGTAACAAGTCTAACAACGCGCGTAACCATCACGTGACTCAACAATAACAACAACACCGCCATTTATAAACACAGGTTTTAGTGTCGAGTCGGACGCTACAAAATGCTCAAAATTCCTGAAATACTTAGATTATAATTATTTCGCCTAGGGCGAACAAATATTAATCCCAGACGTACCGTTCACGGAAAAATGGCAACTTCTAAAATGTTTTTTAAGTATTCCATAATTATGAGCATGAGTGTATATATATAGTTAACCCATATAACCCGCTGCCAACAATATTGTGTAATTTTCATAGAGTTAATACATGACACAGCCGGTTCCAGTTGTCAATGGGTTAATTTAAAGTTGGTTTTTAATTTGCAGCCAGTATCATGTTATTTTACGGTAAGTGCTTTTTGGCCCACTACAAGTTCAATAATAATAACTGCACACTGCTCATGACAGCACACCTATCTATTACTGGATTTCTATTTTTAATTGTTTACATGTCATTATGCAACTAACATGAAAGTCCATTAACTTTTTATATGGAAATCACCATTTTTGGAATCCTAGGATAATTTCTTTTCTCTTTAGTTACTTAAAAACAATAACAACTACACATTTGAGCATAAAAGAGAGCACTGAATGTGGTATGGTGTGTTGGTCAGTTTGTATTCTTAAACTTGGAGGGAGCCAAATGCAATTGCATAAATACGGATGAATCCAAACCAATGAAGTTTGACATGAAACTTTGACAGGAGCCACAAAATTACGTAGATTTGCCATAAATGTCATCTAAACAGAGGAATAGTACATCAAGAAACTTCCCGTAACAAAAGTGTGAACAGAAACTTTGGGAAGATATATCCCATGAGCCTTTGCGCATTTCCGGTGTGGAGACATAAAATGCACATTGTATAGACAAAATATACATGGAATCTGGAGACGAATACTGTAAATGACTAAGGTATAGCTTGTGTCATGTCGGACCCTATGTGTACACAGCAATTGAAATTATGAATATGAGTGAAAGTTACATCTGTAGCTGAGCAGCCTGAGCTGTTAGATAATGCAAGTTTTCTTTGAGCTTAATTTGTTACTTTTATTACAGGACAATGGAGCATCACAGAAACAAAATTGGTGATCAATCTGTGGAGCACAGTGAAGTTTTTGTATATTTGATTTCGCGTGGTTACACAGTGTTACACTGCCGATGTGTGCTTAAGCACAAGCGCAGTGCAGGCCAAATGTAAATCTTCTCGAAGTTTTACCCTGGTGTGAACGGCCAAGCCAAACTTCTCGAAGTCTTTGAGAAGATAAACTTTGCAAAGAATTGTCATGTGAATGCACATGAAAGTATGCCTTACTTTTCACGACAATTTGGACAGTGCCTCTCTTAGCTAACCTTTAAACCCTGACCTCTGGTCACCCTCCCAAAATTTGAAAGATCAATGGGCGGCAAACTAATAAAAACTAAAAATATAAGCTCGTGAACATCTAATCCCCCACCCCCACCCCTGAGATTTTTCATTAATTAATCCAAAAAAAGAAAAAAAGAAAGACATTCAGAATCTGCTATTGGTATGATATGACCTTTGGGCATAAAGCTTTCAAAAAAAAGCCCCAAAACTAAACTTGTTCTTGAACACCTTATTAACCCTTTGGATGCGTAATGTAAAATATAGTCAAAAAATCGACCCCCCCCTCCTCCCCCCCCCCGCCGCGAGATTTTCATTAATTAATTTTAAAAAATGAAAGACATTCAGAATCTGTTATTGGTGTGATATGACCTTTGGGCATAAAGCTTTCAAATAAAAACAAAAATCCCCCAAACTAAACTTGGGCTTTAAAGACAGTGTGCCTTTACTTTGGAAATGACTCTACCTACAAAGCATCGCTAGGAATGGTATTATATTTTCAGGAAAAAAAAGTTACCTAATGGATAATGGTGTTTCATAAATTAATCTCATTACATATGACAGAAACTGACTGGGAAACATATTTTTGTAAATATTGAAGACAGCAAAGAAACTTTGGCTGAAGTGGGATTTGAACCAGCAACCCCAGGATAGCAAGTCACATACTCTACCACCTAAACAAACACCCCCAGTAACGACCAAACGAAAACAACAAGTCAAAAAGCCATTGCTAACCGGACAATGGACTTCCAACCTGACACTATAATTATCTATACAAAAGTAGATTGATCGGGGAACTTAAAAATAAGTTATTCTAAAACCCCCTCACAACAAATAATACTGCTACCGTTAAAGAAGGAGAGAGGCCTAGGGAGAGAGGAACGGGACTGGCATAGCAGGGAGTTTCATCATTGAGAGGAGAACCTGTTTATGGTATCTGACAAATTATGATGGGATGAGTTTGACAGAGCTGTCAGAAGCGAGTACGGTGGGGGCACTCTTAGCCGGTGGACAAGTGGGCCAGTCAGGATGTGAGTTTGGTGACTGTCTCCCAACTAATTAGTCGTCAATAACCAACCCCAGCGAAGGACGCCCCTTTATTTAATCTTCTTCTCTTTCTTCTCTCCATGTCTCTCTTTTTTGCTCCCTCCCTCCATTTTTTTTGCCTTTGAATGTTTATCAGCGCATACTCTTTACTATAATTACGTGTAAATGATGACAAACTGTCCCTGGTGTATGTATTAAATTAAATATACCTTGTTCAACACTAATTGCAATGGTAAGTGTCATATGTTGGCAGGGTGATGCTTGGCTACAGGCTGAAGTGTGGTATGTTGATACATTACTACGTGACAATTTGGAGTAGAACTGTGTTATTTACATATTTTTAAAACTTATTACATATAATGAGAAACAGGCAGTTTTTGTTTAAGTACAAACAATATTTGGAGATCTTTTTGTGAAATAGTTTTTTCCCCCCGAAACAATTGTGCCAACATGCCAGTGTCCATGGTACAACACTATTTTTGCATCACACCCTTATCTTACTGGACAAATACTTGGATTACAATGGAGTTACTTCCACTCTGTCATCATACAAATATCTCTTTGTAAATACTTAGAACACAGTGATCATGTTTTCATACCCAAATTACATAAAACGTTAGCTGAAACCTAAAATTCAAAACAATTTTATATCTCCAGAGTATGTCAGCAGTCAAATAACCATTTCAATAAGGCACTAGTTATCACACACCAACAAGTTCTTGTCTCACTTTATCCAAACATGTATTAATTTGATACAAATAAAAATGTTGTGAACTATGGTAAGATCTAGCATATTTTAATCAGAACAAATCTGGGGTTAGTTTATTATTTTTTTGTGATGTTTGAGGTAAACATGACTTTTTTTCAAAGACTGAAGAAAATTGAGTAGATTAAACTATACAATGACTAGCTTTAATGGTTTATAGTTGATTGCTTTTTGTGTTAATTGTAAAAGTGTATTTTATCCATATAATATGGATCTCCTGAAAATACAGCAATTTGGTTGATGCAAGATTTTGTTGTTGTTGTTGTTGCTGGAATGAATAAAAAATGAATGTAAAAATATGGTGAGCTGGTTGTGTTGAAACATAACGCTTTCCGGTCAGCACAGCAAACATATCGATTTCACCGTTTTCACAAGCTAACCTAACATTTCATTGCAAGAGCGCACTGCTGGAAGGGAGGTTCAGTTTCCAATCTACTTAAAATCGACAAAACAAAAAGTGGCCGGCCCGGCTGGAACGAAACACGTGGGCATGCACCAATGTGTTTACTGCACACAAGGCACCCCCATCACCTGAAAAAATCATTGTCATCAAAATCAGTGCTATGATGGATGATCTAATCAAAAGAAGTGAACATTTTGCCTCAAGTGACAGACCGAGGCAAAAGGCACTGGAATTGACCCTGATAACACCTAACTACAGTACGTATAATTAGTGGCTGAATTTCCTCCCTTATCATTAAGTACTTAAAGGAAGATGGAGCCGGCAAGTAACAGGAATAAGTTAAGATTTACTTTTGACATTGTGAGAATTATGGTACATGGTGATAAAGGAAGTATAAATAAAGAGTACTGATTGACACTTAAATATGCAAAGCTTTTCCTACTATGCTTCACAAATTTTTCTTTTGAATCTCCCACATCTTTTGAGTCTACATTTGCAACGTCCAGGCATGCGGTTCAGAAGTGATGCAACATTTTGTAAAGATAGACCAAAAATCACTCAAAAATGAAATTTCAAATACAATTTCAATACAAATTGTATTTTCAGCCAAAACTCATGAATATGTTATTATTTTTTACATTTGCTAATTAAAATTATTTAATTTTATGTTGTTTATGATCGCAAAAGCATCTCCAATGAATATCATTGAAAAAACAATGAAAACCAAAGGTGAAAAAACACTGAAATACATAAGAAATTTAAAAAACAATGAAATACATAAGAAATTCATTTTGATACAGCAATTCTTTTTTTCCAGAAAATTGTTGGAAATGTCATAAGGAATACTTATCCCCAAAAATAGCATTTCATATTTTGGTTTTAGTGATTTATTAACAAAAATATGACCCCCCCCCCCCCCACCCTCAAAATAGTCCATTCTTTTCAAGGTTAATGGGAATAAATTATTCATGTGCTGATTTATGTTGTTTCACTTGAAAGACTAATCATGCCTTTTAACATATTCTGAATATTTCTGATGGCACACAACCGAACTGATATACATTATGTATACAAATGTATGTACGATAAATAACAAAATTCTTGGTTTAAAAAAACAATATATGTACCTACCATGGTCACCGGCTTTGTCTCCTAACCACAGCATAATTTATTATTTTATTGCATCCAATAACATGTTTAATAATGTTTAATACAATGCATTGACAGTGCCCTGAATGCCAATAAACAGAGTAAACGTTTGCCAAAAATCTGCACTTCTAACTTGAAAATTGCACCCTTACTCCAGGGCCCGACACAAGCACTTGCCCACTTGTCTGGGGAAAGTAAATTTTGCGTCTGGGCAAGTAAAAATTTACAACACTAAAATCAAAGAGTATTAAATACTTCTTTTTTTTTCATCAATCTGGTTTCAAATTTTAGTAGAATCTGTAAAAATACTTTCGCAAGGTACTATCTTTAAAGTACATAATTTGTGAACTTTTTGTTTACTTGGGCAAGTAAAAATTTTGTTTGGGCAACTAAATGAATGAAAACAAAAAGTTTGCTTGCCCAATTGGGCAACCAGCCAAAGAAAAGTGTGGAGCCCTGTTTACTCAATGTAGGCCTTGAGATTTGTTACGTATGTGTTTAGGGCTATGCTATCAGTGCGTCTGTCTTTGGATCAAAGGAGTCCAAAAAGTTGACTTTTATTCCAAAATGCATCACAAGAAATCAACTAATCACTGGTGTTTAGGGGCCATGTGCTGTAAATCCACCACACTATTACTGTATCAGTTTGTGTCATTGCACAATATAAAAACAATATTGAGATATATAGGCCCATTACAGGAACTCAATTTCAAAATATGAAGGATACCTTTGTCGAGCATATGTTTAAAGGACAACCCCATCCCAGGCTCATTGCAAGTTGCTTTGAAATGAAGGGGAAGAATCGGGGAAACACATCAATGAAAGTCTGAGAAAAATCAAACAAATAAGAATAAAAACATGAATTTTTGAAATTCTAAGTTCAATACGTAATTGACAATGCTGTGACATTTATTGTGAGCAATCTACATTTGTTTTGTGCACAAAATATCAGTAAAATTGTGTGTTCTTGAATGTTTATGCCTTGACAAACTTACTTCACATGGGAAATTGATGTAAAAGAGTGCGTAACACTGAAAATATCTGGAGTAAAGTGATGAAAATAATGCTTCTTCTGAGAAATTGAAAATTTAGTAATATTTTGTGTACAAAAGAAATGAAGGATCGCTCGTCTACAACAATGGAGTGTTGCGAATTTGTGATGATAGAAAGAATGAAAAGAAAAAAATGAATAACCTTATCAATTTTTGTCCGATTTCTTTGAACTTGTACTGATTTGCGTCCCTGATTATTCTGCTCCTTTTCAAAGGAACTTCTATGAGCCTGGAATTGTCCTCTAGGTTACGCTTCAGTCCGACAGACTGAGGGTCCGACAGACCGATTATGGAATGGGTCTGACAGACCGATCATGGAATGCGTCTGATAGACCGATTATCAAAAAGGGTCCAATAGACCGATCACCTTCAAGGGTCCATAGACAGTCGGCCTATCGGATCCTCTTCCACCATTGCTTTATTGGACCCTTTATGAAAACAGTTTACTGGACCGTTTTCGATAATCAGTCTGTACAACCCTCGGTCTATCGGATCCTCAGTCTAAGGGATTTTCCCCCATCCTTCAAATCCTTTATCAGTCTCGAGCAGCATGCGTCATCATCATCATCATCATCAGCCGGGATGCTGTTGATGCCAGGCCAACGCATTTCAGCGGATGCAAGATATTGGGTGTGGTCACGATGGTTGAAAATATGCCAGAATTGGTGGTGGTAGTGATGGTTTGGGATCCAAAAGATGTAGGAGGCTTTGACAATTGGGGTTGAGAAAGGTGTTGGTGGGTGGGGGGGGGTCTTTCATTTTATTTCATCAGTCCTTAGCTTGGGGGTGCTCTGCTTTATCATAACACGGCCATGGAAAAGAAGATTGAACTTGAACGGTATGATATCAAGACTAAGACTGGATAACCCCTGTAGTTACTTTTGATCAGACAGAAATATTCTTTCCCATTTATATCAACTCCATAAACATTTTCAACTGATGATTTGTATAAAATGGGCATCATCAAAACAATTAAATCACGGTATGGAATGAGTACTGAAAGAGTTTTCTAGAGTGTCAAAGTGACTGAACTGAAAAGAAAACAAAACAGTTAACCACATGTCTGTTTCATAAGCTTCATGAACTCTTGGCAAAATGTGATTTTTTTTTACAGCATGCTCCAGCCAACATTCCCGTATCAGCAATTTTTTTTGGGGAAAAAAAATAAATAGTAATCAGTAATCAGAAGTGGGGATGGAGGTATACAAGATTACTAATATATTTAAATAGCATAAAATAAATGCCACTTGAAGTTCGATTACCACATTTTCACAGCTTTCAATATCTTTGAAATGCTTGCAATGACAGGTGAAAATTAAGGAATGTCATTGCAAACTTTTTTTCAAGCTTAAAAACTGGGATGATACAAGTTTGTTGAATAAAAATAAAAGATGTACAAAAATTGCTTCCAAATCAAATAACTAGACAAGAGTTTTAAATCACCTATCTTAACTTAAACTCCAAATCTGACATGTTGCATAGATTTCTAAGTAAATACTTTGATATGACTATAATAATTTTTTCCATCCTTATTTTGTTTGAGCAGAAAACAAGAATATACCAGCCATTCATTCAATCTTCTTTTCGAGAGGTTGGAAAGGGGTTTCAAACTTTTGACTTTTGCTTCTTTGGGGGGTAACTTTGTGCCAGGGTGAGGTAAAATAGGGGGACTGGGGGTTGGAGGGGGTGGGGACAGGGGTTCAAATTGAGTTGTCAGCCGCCATTGGTCAATTTTCCGTGATGCAGAGCAGCTAAGGACCGGACGTACCAGGGGCGGGTCCTGGTGACTGACTAGGTGATGACTTACGCCGACGAGACTTGAATACGGTTACTACGGGCGATTTACCTGCTCGGTTGGACTGGTCGATCATCGGCTGGACTATCCGCCGTCTTGCATTGATAAACCTGCAGGTGAGATGGGAGATTCAGAGGATGGATATGATAGGAAAGGTATGGTGGAGGAGAAAGTAGAAACACAGAGATTTCATGTTATGAGTGCATTGATACATATTATTGAAATGAAAAGTTTTGATCTACAGCTTGTCTTAAAAAAAATTGTGCAAGTGAAAAGCATCCTCTTTGGCAGTTAAGTACTTTTGTGACATGATGCTCACATCAACATCAGGAACATAGTCTTAGCTTTCAAATGCTGTTTGTCCTGTTCAATTCGCTTGTTTTAATAATAATCTTGAGATATGTTTAGTAAACAATGAAAGGGTAAATTACCACTCTGCCATTATCACTAGGGAAGAGGGCTTGATGCTATCATTTACTGTAGTAAAAGTGGTACAATTGTGATTTCAGATGCCCTGCCTTTATTCATCAAATAATGCCTCACATTTTTTTCAAATAGCAACAAAAAACACAGATAATCCAACAAAAATCATTTTAGCCGCAATTGAAAACTAGAATATTGAATATTATTCAGACCAAATGCATCAAAATATTCAATTATTCGACAGCAAAATGGAGACAAACATCTAACAGTATCACACTTCAATCATGAACACAACACACATTAAATATGAACCCTGTACTGTTCAGCTCATTTTAGGAGATGACTTTTGGTTGATTATCTCTTCCCCTTTGACTCCATGAGTGGCATTTTTAACCCAGTAGGGGTCATTCTACCCATAATGTCAATGCATTGGGCCAATGTCAGGAAAAAAAAATCCACCATAAAATATCAGCATGAGGCTAGTTGCTACAACTGAAGGCAATTACCAAAATGGAAAGTCAACGGGCATTAATCAGTGATATACTGTTGGTGTTCTGTTTCAATGTATGTATGATTTACAATTACAAATATTGAGTTAGCACTCGTCATGCGATTACATTGTAACCGACAAGTGTATGCGTGCAAATCAAACATTAACAATCATATATTAGGCATTGTATAACAATGTTTCCAGTTTACGAAATCTGAGCTATATGCTACCAGTGTCTCTGATAAGGTCTAAAAATGAAGCCCTGAAAAAATTGCAGTTCAAAACGATCACTACTGTTTTTAAAAAGTGAAAAGAGAAATTGAGAGACCATTCCCGTTTCCCCCCATAGACTACTGTGTTGCAGAATTTTCATCAGCTGACAATAATTCACATGTCGATTTTTATCTGCACACATTTTATGAGTGACAGCATAACTGTCTGAACTTTTGTGTTCTAGGGTGTTAATTTGTCCATTAAAACACTGTCTGATAAGTCAGACAGCAAAGTCTGACATTTTTTTTAAAATAGGACTTCCGCAATGTTATATAGTGTCTATAATATGTCCCTGGCACAATTTCATGCTACAAATTGTACCCCTCGCTTAGATTGGGGTTAATAATTGAAAAGTATGACAGTGATACAATTTGTTCCCTCATTTTTACAACAGGACAGTCCCATTAAATCACTCATTAAATTGGTACCGATAGGTTTATCATATTGGATATTTTCCTAGAAATTGGAGATTATATCACACACTTTGTAGTTAATAAAAAATAGGAAAAATATACCCAATTTCTATGCATTTAGGTAAACCAATTGTTTTAAAATATATAAGTATTTTGCAGTGCCGAAAGTGCTATAGGCACCACACAACACATACCATGTCCACAGAGCTGGAATTTCTCTGAATGCGAAAGGCAAGGTTCACCCTGACATCAAGTTGGTTTTAATAAAAGCAGAACAATGAGAGAAACATATTAATGAAAGTGTGGCGAAAATCCACCAAACCTTGCCTTTAAGAATTGCAGTGAACGTCAAGCCACAATGGCCAAACAAGTCCCCCATTTGGACATTTTTTTTTTTTGTCCAAGAAAAATGTCATATGGCTGCAGAGTCGAGTCGTGACTGCAATCACGGTCACATCTTTATGATACAGACACATACACATTGTTATGGAATGAAATAAATCAATATTTTCGAAATATTATTATCAAACACAAATCATACCTAACAATAAGCGCCAAGACCAGCTCTCATTGGATTAAACCAATCTAGTCACTCGTTATCTATTGTTCAGATGCGCTTGTCACAAAATAAGATATATTTTGGGGGGAGGGGAGTGGGATAGCTAACATATGTCTATGATAGAAGACTTCAGCTGCATAGGTCCATGATCAAACGGTGAGAGGAGGAGAGAGAGTGGAGCCCAGTACCTACTACCCCATCAGGGTCTTAATCCATGCAACTGCGGGATGCCGGAAAGTTTTCATTTGCCAGAATTTGATTGAGAGTTCACACAGCTTGGCATCAAATAATACCCCATTGGAATGGAAAAGTAAGAAAAAAAATTCCAGTATAATATTATGTTAAATGTTCCCCTTTTCAAGGGGGTAGGAGATAGGGGTGAGGGTGAGAGAGGTTAGAAAAAGAGCATTATGGTGGCAACATAATGTATACAACACCTGAAACACTCCTATAAAGGCATTTATAACATTTTTCTTCAGATTTTCAAAGATGAAAACACATACTTTTGAAGAACAGTGCAACATTGAGCAAGTTTTTGAGAGTAGTGGCAAGCCAACTTCAAACAGCTCTTACTTTTTTTCACATGCATGGTGGAGGAAAGTCTTGCATAGAAAAGTTGCAAATAAAAGTATACCCTTAATACAATTTACAATATTGTCAAGATTTTAGAAGTTACTTAAGTTAAGATCTTGTAAAGTTCTGTATTTAGTATCAGCAGATGTCTATAAACATATAAAACATGTAAATGTTTTACTTCATCTCACAGTAAATCTGTGATGAAATATCAAATTTGTACGAAAATATCTGATGTAAACCTACAAGCATAAAGACAATGTTGTGGAAGCCCCATTTAAAAGAAATTGTCGAACTTTGCTATCTGACATATCTGACACAGTGTTGAAAGGATGAATAAACACCCAGAAAACACAAAACTTCAGTGCCAATGGTTTGCTGTGCATGAATTATTGTCAGCTGACAAAAATTCTGCAACACAGTAGTCTATGGGGGAAAACTGGAATGGTCACTCAATGATTTTCACTTTTTAAAAGCACATAATGATCGTTTACTTTTGAACTGTAATTTTTTCAGGGCTTCATTTTTACACCTTATCTGAAACACTCTAGCATGGGGAATAGCGTAGCTCAGATTTTTTTTTTAAAACTCAAAACATTTGTTCTATGATGCCTTTAAGAGTTAATATCAGTCATTTACAGCAGCAGTAACAACAACAACAACAACAGCAATAGTGACTGAAACCCATGTTTGTTTGAGAGCATTTGGGACCACTCCCCTCACAGGCTGGAATGTTCAACGATTCCTCGTCCCGATATTTAGTTTCAAACTCACGGGGATTAGGGGCAGGATTTTGGCAGATCATTGCTGTGTAGCAGCTAGACAGAGACGGGGTGGATACTGTCTACACTATGGGCCTCCCTCTACCTCGTTTAGATGTTCACAGGAATTCTACCCCTGCAATAAATAAGTTCGCGAGTCCCTCGTCAAAGCTCCTGGTAGTTTTATTCAATCTACCCGGCGATATCGATGTGGTATTTTTATTCTTGAATCGCAGAGGGCTTGCTCAGATCAATTATCTTCTACGAGCAACGGATCCCATCTCTCCGATATGACGTGGATTTCACCGAGCTAAGCACCTGGGTTGAATGTCGTAGTTTGCACCCAGAAAAAAAATAGAATTTTGGGATAAAACCGTGATCTTTGGGGCTACCTTGAGGCTAAAGTATCACTCCATTATATAAACTTCTCTGGGAGAGAACCTAGTGTAGTTTTAGCAGGATTTTGACCGATCAGTTGTTTGTAACATGCACCCAAGGGATTTTGTGACTAGAACATTAGTTGATGACAGAACATTTGAGTCCAAATTTGTGCATGCTTGCAAAGTATTCCCAAGATCTAAAATGCAATTGCAAGTGAAAAAAGGAAATGCCACTAGGAATGTTCAAAGAGTACACAACAATCAACATCAAACAAAGTTGTTCCCAGAGAAGTTTAAAGGACATGATTGGGGGTAGTCCTCAACTTGGGGCAAAACTATTCTAGAATCAAGTAGACTATGCAAGGATTCTGCAGTGAAAATTTTGTAGTCAAATGTTTACTTATTTTCAGAAAACTACCATTAGTATGCCTTGTGACTGGCAAATTTGTTGTGTAGCTTTCTATGGGATTAATTTTCATCGGGCCCAAGAGTAATTAAAGCACTGGTATAATCATGCTTGATTGTCCTCAAGTAAATAAATTCAAGATAAATCCTTCTCGCCAGGAGATACACTCCAGCTAGTGTATATACTAGTATATCTTTAACCAGTTTAGAGGCATTTTTTTTATTTCTCCCTATCATGTCAATACCCTTTAGCCTGTCAATGGTGGGCTCTAATCTAACAGTGCACTTATTAAATGCATCACTGAAGCAAATGATTGCATACACTTTGCATATAAAAATGCAAAATGAATGTTTGGTTAGAAACATATCTTTAGTCAACTGTGTGTTGTTTTTGAAATGAAGCATTTTTTAATACACCGTTTAAATCAGAATAACATGCAAAACACCATGTACATGTCCTTGCCTCCTTACATAATGGTGACATACTAATATAGTTCTTGAAGAGCCCTTGAGGACTCAGTATTGGTTCTCAAAAACATAGCAAACTCATATTGCTAGCCTAGATTTATCATTTAAGGGATGTTCTCAATGGATTTAAGATGTTTAAATCAAAAGCAAATCATACTTCCTTGAAGGTAGAAATGGTTTGTTCCTACTCAAATCTGTGCAACCCAGATTAAACTATTTCACACTAGGAGTCTCTACTACAGTTCATGAATATACATACATAAGCTCATCATTAGCAGAAAAATGATATATGACATATCAAAGTTTGCGTATAAAGACACATCATCATTCCAGTTTTTGCCGGTAACGTAATTTTGGTCAGATAACTGAAACGTACAAACTCGGCTGAATTACACAGAGGCTGTTACTCCATAGTGTCCCTATGAATTACACATAAACTGATCTTATAAGAATCTATGCTCATACCCAATGTAATGTATATTGCTGGATAAGTACTACATTTTTAATTTTCCAATGTAACTTTTCAAAGAAGTGTATACACATTTTATTCCTGCTGCACACATCTAAACACTAGAATTTGAGGAGTTATGATGGCCGTGACAGACAAGATCCAGAGTCTCCCATCAAATTGTGTTGATTTGAATTATGAATCCATCGTAGAGGGTAAAGAAAGCAAATAGTGTTCAGGATTTGGGAACTAAGACATTATAAGACATCATCCGCCAGTTGTAACTTATCACCCCGTCTTCTTCGTCGCTTTACTGCGTTTGTGTGGAAGAATATTGGGGGGGGGGGGTGGGGCGGGGGAGGAATGTCACTTGACAATGTTTACTGGCCAGGGCCAGTCTGAGGTCAACTTCACATGACCTCTTGACCTTTTTCATTTTGGAATGTCCCGAGGGAGAGGGTTTTTCTTGGTTTAGGAGAGTGGTGGGAGAGGGAGAGAGAGGGAGAAAGTAAGACTAGTAGGAGCTACAGAACATGTCTTTCTACATTTATAAATACGGAGTGTTACTACGAACTTGTACCGTGTGAACTGAAGAGTTTTTTTCAGGACATTTTGAACAGGAATTGGGTCCATTCAGGGCTAATAATAAGAGCAGTAAATTATTAAACCTAGCACTTAAGTTAAGGACCTAAGATGGTTCCCATTTTTCACTTGTTTTTGTGGTTTGTCTCTTACACTACAGTTTCCCTCTCAACAATATTAAAGTGTGAACCATCATGTTTATGATCTGCTAACAAGTTTAAAGATTAATACTGTTGAGCAATAAAGCAAAAAAAAATAAATAAAAGGTGATCAACATATAAATTCTTATATTAGCAAATTAATTTATTTCAAATAATGCACAAAGTAGGGACAGTGATTTTCCATTTCAAGAAAAGGCCTTTTCCGTTTCCAAAAATCTGGAATTCCATTTCAACTTGTCTGAAAAATGGAAATTTCGTTTTACCATAGACTTTGTATACATGAAAAAAATGACAATTCCGTTTACATAAACCCTGAAAGAAATATTTCTCGCTGTTTCTGTGTTTTTGTGTCAACTTTTTCTAATTTTTGTTCTGAGTTTTGTGTTTTTTCCTTTCAAAAAGTAATATAAAAAATTTAGAAGAAAAAGAGGATTTTCCGTGATTTTCCCGTTTTATGAAAACATCATTTTCGTTTCAAGTTGTGATTTCCGGAAATTCCTGTCACGTTTTCCTTATCGCGGAAAAGCACTGTCCCACAAGGGTCATTATTATAAATCAAAACAACTGGTACGCAAAATAAACATACTTCATGAATGGTTGTAAAACAGATACGGTCTTCATGACAATATCATGATCAATACATAAGTGATCATAAAAATCAACAGAATGAATGTGATATACATGTAGTTCAGAGTTACGTGATACATTTATTGTTGTATTGAGAATCATGATTCAACCAGGACAATTCCGTACTTGTAAAAACACACACTGTGGGCCTACATGTAATTAAAATATTAGAAAGTAATGGATATTCAATATTATTTTAGTCTAAAGTGAAGCTGATTGAACAACTCTACTGCTGTTTTACCCCCCTCCCCCCCCCAAAAAAAAGAATTAAAAAATTATATGTATATAGGCCTATATATGACTGTCTACATAAAGTTATAAAACCTATTCAAATAAGATACTGTTTACTTTTTTTTTTTACAGTTCCAAATTGTCTAGTCTGTTGTGGACTAAACAAAATTACTGCTTTCACAATTCAGTAATTTTCAGAACTGCTGTCCTACCTAAAATTTAAAAACTGGTTGATTATTTGTTCCCTACCAGCCTACTAATCTTCTTTATATGAACATGCGATTGCATTAGTAATTTTAACCAACATTGTACCTGTCTAATTGCGTGTTTCTACAGATAACTGCTAAACAGTATTACCCGTTTAAGTATCCACAATTCCGGAAAACCTTCCTGTAGAAACAGAAGCAATACGGTTTATTGATAAACCGTATCTGACCAAATATGGTTTATCATAACCACCTTCGAAAGGTGGTTATTGCCGTGTTAATCCGTTTAACTTTCCTGTGGAAACGCACAGCGACAAACCGTACCGTGTTTGGCGGAAGTAGGGGTCACCGGTGTAACCTGGAAGTATATTACAATCTCGCGTCCTTTTCGATATCACCAGTATAATACACCTGATCGCTCATGTCAACACTCGCTATTCTTTTTTACACAAATTAAATAAACATAATAGGTCCTGAATTACTATGCTATCACAATATGCCAGTTTGACCACAATGCATTGCAATGCCAAAATTTGAATTTCTGACTTCCAATTGACACGGTATTTGCTTGACTCGGAACACGGAATTGGTATATTTTGCGTTCTGTCGATACAGGATGGTTAAAGGCGATACGGTTTTTAAATTCCAGACAAGATAAACCATATTCCACTATTTTTCTGTAGAAACACACTGATAGACCGTTTGACACGGGAGGCCAAATTGCAATTTCACACACGATTGGAATTGTGCCCTGTCAATCAACCATGCACTGGATGGATGGTGCAGCTGTGACACGCTTGTAATGTACACATACACGAGTGCTCACGGTATTCCAGTGTAAGTTAATGAAAGGTCGCATAAAAGATCCGCCTCCCCAAATAAAGTTTTAGAGGTTAAGCCTTTCACACATGGAAAATGCTAAATGATTTGGGAGAGTTGTGATTCTAATTTTCTTTCATATCGAAAAAATTTTGTAATCAGCGATTGCAATCAAGTTTGCAATCGTGTTTGGGTGATCATGTTTAAGCTGCCATGTGAACATGATCCTTTAAGAGCACATCACTCAAATCCAACACAACATATTCAAGATTCTCAGTTCCAGAGTTCTGGCCTAGTACTCCAAAACTCTTAGCCCCAACGTTACTCTTCTTACGCACAGATGGAGAACAGTCTCTACCCGGACAGAAAAAAAAATTACTCCAGTCAGCGCGCTGTAAATAGCTCTGTTGATGAAGTCAACCCATGGAGGAGAAAAGGGGGCCCTGGAGAGACATGATTAATGGGGCAAAATGCTTGGCAGGCGCCATGCATCCCAAACTATGCTAATGATTGTTATGCCCCTTACTGAGTAGTGTTGCCATATGGCTGCCACAGAGTTTGGTATCTTAGCTCGCTTGGCTTGAATGAGAGAGGGCTTTTATTACTACGATGGATGCATCATGGTCTAGCCCTCGTGCGTGTGTGCGAGTTGTTGGTGTATATGATTACTGGATCTCCAACCCGAATATTTCTTTTATTTCTATCCCACGAATGATGGAATATTGTTATTTCATTCTTGTCAACATCAACTATCATCATAATCATCTTCACCACCATTATCCCTCCACTTAAATCAGAGGCATCATTTCACATTGTTCCTAGTTTAAAATAATATCTGATCTGTTATAAGTGTTTGTGATAAGGTCTAAAAATGAAGCTCAGAAAAAAACATTGTACTTCAAAATGATCATCTAGTTCTTTAGAGAAGTGGAAATCATTGTCAATATCAACAATCACCATAATCATCATCACCATTATCCCTCTACTAAAATTAAAGGCATCATTAACAATGTTCCCATTAAAAAAAAATACAAATCTGATCTGCTATATAAGTGTCTGTGATAAGGTCTAAAAATGAAGCTCTAAAAAAAATTGTACTTCAAGGTGATCATTTAGTTTTTTAGAAGTTAAAATTTACGGGCATTTCGTATTGGCATGCCAATTTTACCCCATACACCGCTGTGTTACAATTAACAGCTTCAGCTCAATTCATGTGTGATGTTCATCCATATCTTGCCAGTGGCAGCACAATAATTCAACTAAGTTGGTTTTCTAGGTTGTTTATTGGTCCATTCATGCACTATTATTGAGCTTATATTTCAAATTTGAAAATTTGTCTCAAAGGCATCATATAACAATGTTTCCACTTTCCAGTTTAAAACAATCTGAGCTACGTGATTCGACATATGCTACCAGTGTCTCTGACAAGGTCTAAAAACAAAGCCCTGAAAAAATTGTTGTTCAAAAATGATCAGTAAGTGCTATTAAAAAGTGAAAATTATTGAGCAACCATTCCAGTTTTGCCTCCATGGACTGGTGCGTTGCAGAATTTTCATCAGCTGTGAATAATTCATGTGCCGATTTTTATCTTTACATATTGTACAAGTGACAGCATAACTGTTTGAAGTTTTGAGTTCTAGGATGTTTATTTGTCTATTCAAACACAGTGAGATATGTCAGAGAGCAAAGTTTGACAAATTTTTAAAATGGGGCTTCTACAATGTTATATAGTGTCTTTAAATTGAACCTGCACAATGTCAAACGGTGCCTTTAAAGCCCTGTCATTTATCATACATGATATTTAAAAGTATCAACATAAAGGTACCAGAACATATCGTCATTGAAAATGAGAAGGAAAAGGAAAAGGTAATTAACATCACTGTGTAATAATGCATGTTTATGGTAAATAAATAATAAGTAAAGAGTACAAGAGAAGAGATATATTTAATACCTGTCCTGTTTTTGACACCCCTATCCTATTTTTGACACCCCCCCCCCCAAAAAAAAAAGAAGAAGCAATGTTTAACTTTAAATTGGCATGGCACAGTTCTTTCTAAAAACAAATCAGTGATACAAACCCTCATTCTGTTGAGCTTAAAATATAAAGGTAATATGATGACAATGATACACACCACATAAGTAGTTCTTCCATCCATACACATAAATGTACATCAATGAAACGAGTTTAAATTATAATATTTTATATGTTCTCACAAAATTTATGGAAGCAGATGGCATAGGATTATTAATGAGCAAATAAAAAAAGGAAAAAAAGATGATAATTTTCCATGAAAAGAAAAGGAGTCTTATTTCAAGAAGAGAAAATAAAGGATGGCATAAGATGGTGCTCAAATTTTAACAATTTCTTTTCATCATTCCCTCTCTTTGTAATGAAAGTTAGGGGCTTGGTTACTGCACTATGCCCATATATCGAGTTGCGTCGGTGGAATCAGGTAGCACCCCATCCTGGGGGCATACGGGGTGGGGGTAGAACCTAAAACTAAAATATGGAATGGCAAGTTATTTTAAATTTCGGAGCCATGCCTTCGGGTGGAGCCACATTTTGAGCAGTGATGCTAAACAAAAGACAAGAGCAGGCCAATAGTATATACTATATATGCCCATGCTTCCGATGAGAGACACAAAGAAGAAGAGAAAAAAGAAAAAAAATATGATGGGAAGAAGAAGAAGAAGAAAAAAATTATGGGAAGAATCATTATGGCCCTACAGCCTGTATGATACCCAATCTCATCGGGCTGTTCTCCTGTGACACGAAGGGCAATCTCTATGGATATGTGTCATGTTACTAGCAGCTTGTTACCCCGGGCGATAGTCTAGCGATCGTTGCGCCCATCCAATTCATACGTGCATCTACAGCTGTAGGGCTGGTGCGTTGGCGGTTGGAGCGGAGCTGGCATTCGTGGCATGGACGGATCGAGGGGGAATGACTCGGGTTGGAACTTAGCTTTAATATACGTCCGTCGACGTCTACCACCACACCGGGCCCTGTCTTCTTCATTGAAATCTGTCACATTAAGCGCCGATGCAATATGTTTCTTGTCTCTTTAATTGCCTAGAATTGGGCTAATTATTTGTAATAATGCAGCATGATGTATAGAAAAGGAATTCAGAAATGGATGTGTGTTGCGAGAGGAGGGGCGGGCTGGTTGGCTGGCTTCGTGTGGGATGAGGTATTCCGTTTCGGGCCTCGGGCCAATGTTGGTACATACACATGGGAAACAGGACCACGAAATGGTCCGAAAAATGAATGAATGCCCTCGGCAAAGTTACTATTCACGGGATCAATTCTGCGGAAAAGTTTGGACAACAGAAACTGTATTGATAGCTTGAATAGTCATTGTGCAGAGAAAATGTAGCTATTAGAACAAGCTTACTTTTGTGCCAAGCAACAACAAGTATAAAATTAAATAAATTATTGTTTTACTTTAGATTTGATGGAATGCGATAGTTTATCCATCTGATTATCAATGACGTCATGATTCATTGTGAAGTTGCCCTGTTTTATAACATTTGGTCAAATTATATCATGAAAACTTAATATATCGGTTCTGAAGGATTTTCATATTTTGATAACAAACTGTATGATGCAAGGTGTAACCCTGATCCAGTTAGGTTAGGCAGCCCAGCAGAGTACCAATCCTGAAAGGGTTTTGAAAACTAATTTTGGGGTGTTTTAAGAAAGCCACAAATTGTACACATGTAAACAATTGACTTTGAGTGTGTCAAGAGGATTACTCTGCAAGTAGTGTCACTTCCAGTATATGTGACCTGTCACCACGATGCCCTGATAAAGTCGCACATTTTATTAGACATAACTAGAAAACGTCAATGACGTAGCGCTCATCCGGCATCTCGCAACAATCAATATATGCCGAAAATTCTTCATGATAGGGTACAAATTTTTATACCTGAGTGAAAAGATTAAAATTTGGATGTCCTGGAAGGACATGAATATAAGAGGAGAGAGTCGAGTGAGAAAAAATATTAGTTTTCATTGCCCCGGAAAGGGACAATGAAAAAAAAAAATAGATAATATAAAAAAAAAATACATAACTACATAATAATATAATGATTGCACAGGGGACGGTCCCGGATCGCCTTCCGGGGCTGCCATACTGATGTTTTGTTGTTGGAACAGCACATTTGAAAGTGGAACCAGGAAATTAAAGGTACTTGAATATGAATGAGAACTGAAATAAATTTCCGTATATTTGGAATAAAATTAGGCATAAATTAGCCATAATTAATCTAATGGAGGCAACAAGTTAAAAAATTCTGGGTAAGAAAGTTTAGTGTACCAAGCTTCAGGCTCTACCAGATAAAGCAAAGCCCTAAATCAAAATTTGTCTGAGAAATGAATGAGAAGAAGGCATTTTTTTAAAATTTATTTGGTGAATTTTTGAATAAAATTTGCAAAATTGTGGCGACATTGATTAATTTTCAACAATTTTGTGTAGAAGTCGTGAAGCCCCACCTACCCCTATCAGATCAAGACGGTATGGAGTGCATGAGGCATCTGGCCCAAGGATGCAACGCACGAGAGACATAGCGAGAGGTCGGCAGAAAATAGAGGTGAGCAAGCGTATTCACCCGCCGGCAGCGACCTTAAGGGCCCTGTAAGACCCACAAACAGAAAAGAAAATCGGCATCAGAAATGTGAGAGAACAAGCAAATTTTTGTTAATTTTTGGATTAATTCTTGCATAAATTACCATAATTTTATTAATGGAGTAGTACTTTCAAAAATTCTGTAGTAGAAGTTTAATGTGTGCATAACTCAGGCCCTAACCAAATAAAAGTAAGTCAGCAATGTAAAATGGTTGAGAAATGAAAGGAGAAGCATTTGTTTGTGATTTCGAAAATTTTGCATAAATTGCATAATTGACTTAAATTTTAAATTTGCATAATTGATTAATTTCAAAATTTTGTGGCAGAAGTCTGGAAAGCCCCCACCATAGCGCCTATCAAGATCAAACAAACAGAATGGAAAATCGCTCAAAGAAATGTGGGACAAACAGAAGCAATTTTTGTTATATTGTGGGGATAAGATTTGCATAAATTACCATAATTTAAGATGCCAATAGGAGTATCAATTTCAAAAGTTCTGTGCGTAGAAGTTTAATGTGCATAACTTAGCCCTACCAAATAAAAAGTAATCACAATTAAAATTGGTTGAGAATGAAGGAGAAGAAGCTTTTTTGTGAATTTCGAAAAAAATTTGCATAAAATTTGCCATAATTGATTAAAATTTCAATTTGTCATAATTGGATTAATTTCACAATTTTGTGCATGAAGTCTTGAAGCCCCCACCTAAGCCCTATCAGATCATAACAAACAAGACAGAAGAAAATCGCTCAAGGAAATGTGGGAAAGAAGCAATGTTTTTATTTTGGGGATAATTTGCCATAAATTATACCATAAATTAAATCAATGGAGTAATAATTTCAAATTCTGATGTAGAAGGTTTTAATGTGGCATAACTCAGCCCTACGCGAAAAAAAGCAATCAAAATCAAAATCGTTTTTAGAAAGTGAAATGGAGAACGAAGCAATTTTGTTGTGATTTCGAATAAATTTGCAAAATTAAAAAAATATGATGATATTTCACGATTCTGTGTGAGAGAGTTTTTAAATACCCCCACCTACGCCTATCATATGAGACAATCAGAATCAAAAATCGGTTGAGAAAATGACGAAGAAGAAGCATTTTTCAAAAACTGTGGACGTCGGGACCGACGGACGGAAGGACGGAAGGACGGACGGACGGACGCCGGACGCCACGCCATGGCATAAGCTCATCGGGCCCTTCGGGCCGGATGAGCTAAAAATGGAAAGAAATATGCTTTGGGTGAAAATAAAAATATTTAACCTATTGCAGAATGTGAAGATTATAACACTTTTGATTTCTGAAGACACTTCACTTTCACATTTTACATCTCAGTTATGATATTTAGCCATTTCCTTAGCTTTGGTGTGTGCGACTTTATCAGGGCATCGTGGTGACAGGTCACATATACACCACACAAAGAAAAGTCAATTTCATCACTCAGTCTTGTATGTTCAATTTTGTTTAATTCATAGAACCTCTAGTAAGCATTTCATGGATTATGCAATCACTAAAAACATGTAAAGGTCTAATATACTATACAGTTAAGTCAGCTTAATTAATTTGGTGTTAAATCACCTTTGCGTTGACTGAATTTGGCGCTAAATCACCTTTCCGTATACATCCATTTCTCTTCCTGATATGTATGTTACGCAAACCACATAACACTTCAAATGTCTTTTTTCATATTACTGCTCTATCTGGACACACACCTGACTTTAGTCAGTCCTTAATTCCGTTTTGTAAGATGATGTCTCAATATGTGGGAAAACGAGGTGGGAATGGCAAGGGGGATGAAATGTCTTCAACAGGATATATTACTTTTTTTTTTTCTCCTTGCAGCTACATTGCATGGAAGATGGCCGAAAAACAGGGGTGGCAGTGAGGCTGCATACTTGTACAAACCAAATTGTTCAAAAATTGACCCTCGCAATTGCTCACTTGTAACATGTCACGATTAATTTCCTCACCCCGTAAGATCAAACCTAAATCTCTTTTCAGAGCGGTCTCTTCCTCCACTTGCTTCTGGTTCAGAAAACCTGTTACGGTTTCTGCTGGCACATGTTGCGCTTATGTTGGAGAGCAGTTGTCACAGGACTACTGTCATTTGTGTGTGATTTTGATTTCTTTCTGAATTGGGGGGGGGGGGAGAGGGCGCGGAGAAGGGGGTATGGTTTTACGTATGTCACAGAAGAAAAAAAATGTCATGTAGATTTCATCTGTGTACATGACTATATGGATGAAATGATTGTAGGATGCACAAACTATTTCGTCCTCCAAACAGATACCTGCTAGCAGTGAAATATTGAACAATACCCCATTCTACAAATTACTAATAATAAATTTGATCAACTCTTTGATCTTTTCATTTTTTTGTTCTCTTATAAGGACTCGGAAAAGGAACATCCCAACAGGACTTGAACCCGAGACCTACTGATATCTGGTCTGCGGCACTAGGAACCAGGCTATGCTGGGTAACAGAAATGCCATGGTTTACTGAATATGAATAGTTGAAAGCCAGTCCTTGCTTCTGAGCTCATTAATATTTCAAAAGCCCCCATAATAAACAATTAATTAATTAATCAATTAATTAACTGTTTGCAGAGAGAATTCCCTCTGTTGCATTATAGTGCCCACTTCACTAAAATTTGATTTAATTCCAACCAGCAGTTAGCAAGTTATCACTGCAAAAAGCTCAAATGAGACATGTACGAGGCCATGTGACTTTTCAACTCCAAAATCATACATACTTGACCCAAGTTTCATTAAAATCTGATCAGCTGTTTTTACAAGTGTTTGTGAAAATGAGAATATGACGGATGGACCAATAGACACTCACACAGACACACATACACACACAGGAACAGAACGCCAGATGGACATTCAAATAGCACATTGCCTTGAGCATTCTTTGGTGTATACGCATACAAATAATTACATAAAGGCCTAATATAAATAATAAGAAAAACAAAGTGGGAAATTCTTACCAATTATTAACTTGCAGGATCGTCAACCCCGTGTCTTGTGCCAGTTGTTTCTTCTGCTCCTCTGAAGGGTATGGATGCTGGAGATTAGAAAAAAGAACACAGGTGAAATTTTATTTATTTATTTTACCTATTTATTCATCTACTTAATCATTTATTTACATATTTATATATTCATTCATTGATCTACCTAATTATTCATTTACATGTTAATTTATTTATTTATTGATCTACTTAATTATTTATTTACATGTATATTTATTGATCTACTTAATTATTTATTTACATGTTTACTTATTTATCTTATTAATTTACATGTTTATTTATTAATCTACTTAACTATATATTTACATATTTATTTATTTATTTATTTATCTACTTAATTATTTATATATTTATTCTACCATATTTCATTATTTATTTATTTATTTATTTCTTATTTATTTATTTATTTATTTATTTATTCATCCTCATTCAATTGGTTCATTTCCGTGTAACAATTGATACAGAAGGAGCAGGAACATAAAAATGTGACACTTTGTACTAATCTATTTTAACATCTGTATTTATAGAACAGAACATCAAAAAAGGCATTAGTGATAGTGTCTGTAGTCGCTAGCAGAGCTGTATCATTTTGGTCATTCTCAAAATTAGTTAACGTGCCAAGAAAGACAGTCTCTGGTTATTTCAAAAACAGTATTTGAAGCTTTTTTTTTTTAGAAAATAAATTGTTATTCCCTAAAATAGTAGTGCCAACATCTTAGTGTTCATATTGATCCACAACCATTACTTACTGGTCAAATATTTTGATAACAATGGAATTATTTTAAGTCTATCATACCAACATCTCCTTGAAAAAAAAATAAAAATAAAAAGTGATTATGTGTCTACTGCAAAATTAACAGTTAGCTAAAACTTAAAAATTCAAAACAGTTTTGGATCTTGACAATTGGTTAGTGGTTGGTTAACTTTTTTGATACAGCACTATTATTTTCACTATTGCAAATGATCTTGAGCTATGAACTATGCAAGATGAAAATAACAATGAAAGCAAGAAAAAGAGGAAAAAAAAAACTTGAACTTTGCTTCAACTCCTTCTGGTGAAACCTAGTTGTCTCGGTTTATTTCTGGTGGAAAGGTTTGCCTAGCATTAAGAGGTTCCGAGAGCCGGGCAGGAAGACCGAGAGAGGAAGCTAACAGAAAAAAAGAGGTCGGACGTAAAAAAAGGTGTGCTCTCAGGTATGGACATTCCATTTTGCAATCAAAATAATCTGTTTGTAGGGGAAGTCATAATATGGTTGGATGCACGCCAATCTACATAACATAACTGACCTTTCAAAAATATACACTTATAATATCTGATGTTTCCTTGTGTGTTTTTTTCTCTCTCAATTCTGTAGCTTTCCATAATCAATGAAATACAAGGATATTTCTTTCAAGCTGCAGAAGTAAAATGTGTGTATTGGGGAAAAGGTAAAACAAACAGGCCAAACAATTTCCCAAGATTTTCAGCACTTAACCTGTGTCACAGAAATATTTGTTTTCCCCTTTCTTCAATTAGGGGGTAGTTTGTCCACTTACAAACACAAAGAAAGATGGTCAGTGCAATAGAGAAATCCCATCACAATTGTTGGAACGGTTACTTTCATAAACAGTGCACATTGTTGTTCATACATGCATATCATGTAGTTTTTGCTGTGTTTGTGCTTCGAAATGATGCTATTGAAGTAACAGTTTGGGTTTGTGTGCGTGCGTGCGTGTGTGTGCGTGCATGCATGCGTGCGCGCGCGCGAGTGAGTGTGCGTGTGCGTGTGTGTGTGTGTGTGTGTGTGTGTGTTTGTGTGTTTATACATAGCTATGCACATTCATATCCAAATACAAAAATAATTCCTCTAATTCCTGACAACAGATAGAACTCTGTGTCATACTATCTATTTCCAGGAATGGAATATACTTTATTACAACAAGTTTAAATTTCTGTGTCCCAAATCATTTTAACCTACACTTAGTTTCCCTCTCATAATCAATTAGTTTTGCACAATTGCATATAATTGATCAAATATGACTGACAAAAAACCCTTTTAATTCCTACTATGCATTTATTACAGTCATAAAATTCTTTTCAATTTTATAACTTTCATCATGACCATTTAGATCAGTACCACTTAAAATATTAGCTAGGTTTCAAATAAATCACAACTCAAGAACCACAATTAAACATGAAAAAAGGGCATATTTCATAGGTTTTTGAAAATTGGTCAACATTCTACGGGTTAAATACATGCTTTTCAATTAGACCTACATGTAAATTCCTATCACATCAATGTTCTGGTTAAATATTAACAGACACTTAAATTCCAAGTCTGTCGTGGTTTACAGATGTGTGTTTTCCTCCGTTTCACAAAAACGCTAGAAAGTGACTGGCAACGTATGACTCAAACCGTAAAAGACAATGGGCAACAGCTAAAAGCAGATATCACAGTTCAAATGTAAATTAACACTAAAAATAACCAAGTTAGATATATTAATCAGTAACTCCATGAAGTAACCATTAACAGTGGCAAAGGCACTAGTGCCATTAAATCAAGAGATGTAGCTATATTAAACAAGTGAACAAATATGCATTATGCATTCACATGAGTGAAAGACAACGTGAAAAAGAGAGAGACTGAGAAAACGCAAAAAGATTCTCTCTAAGTGATAGGATATCATAACTCTGTCATTTTGAATGACACCAGTTGAACGACAGTTGGACTCGTCAAAATACACTTCACAGGGCTACGAGTAAGGACAAAGTTTTTCATTGATTTCACGTTTAGAGAGAGAGAGAGATAGAGCCTTCATTATGGAGTCATGTCACATACAGAAGAGCATGAGGTTACATATTTTATACTTCTTTTATATACTGTATATCACCATGAATATGAAGAGAATGAACAAAAGATAGAGATAGTAGAGAGAGACAGAGACATGACTTGTATGGATACCTGTATGCGCATTAATTTCCATACAAAGTATCCCAAGCGCGGCCGTGTCGCTTTAAACGGCACTTTTCTTCCCGAGCGTTGGAGCCGCGGAGTCTGCCCGGCATGGGCCGGCCATTTCACACTGTTTACCCTACCTGCCAGGCAGGGGATCACCTCAATTATTACCACCGAATGATTTATGGCTTGCAAACCCATTTCGTGGCAACAAACCGAAAAGCGAGGTTTTAGAAAAATATATATAGCAAGAGAAACCCCCAGATCACCCCCACCCCCTTTTATTTTTCTCTTTCATTCTACTAACCCGAGTCCCATTCAGAAGCTGGAGTCCTCTATTCCAAGTTCAGTCTTTGCATCTTTTAGTGCATTCATGGTTTTAGAAAAATATATGTAGCAAGAATAACCCCATAATTACCCCCCACCCCTTTTTTTTTCTCTTTCATTTTACTAACCCAAGTCCCATTCAGAAGCTGGAGTCTTCTATTCCAAGTTCAGTCTTTGCATCTTTTAGTGCATTTATGGTTTTAGAAAAATATGTACAGCAAGAATAACCTCATACCCCCACCCCCCTTTTTTTCTCTTTCATTTTATTGCCCGAGTCCCATTCAGAAGCTGGAGTCTTCTATTCCAAGTTCAGTCTTTGCATCTTTTAGTGCATGTATGGTATTGAG
>JZLH01S0016869.1:40571-50630 GCA_001188425.1 Eucidaris tribuloides | reverse complement strand
GCCTTTAAAATGCTGACCCATTTGACTTTGTTGGAAGGCAAGTGTTATCAGACAGCTAGTTCATGACTATTTCATCCATATGAGATTACATAATTTTATGGTATTTTCCATACATATTTACTCCCATTACCATCAACTTACATGCATGACCACAATACAAACAGTTACTGGGGAAAAAAAGAATTACAACTCAAGCCAGCCAATGATTTGTTTTATTTCAGTATCTGCAAGTGTCTGCATCATGGAGTGGATCATTGTCTGTTCAACGTCACAGGTATGAAGTCATACTAATAGAAACATGAAGGGCAAGTTTTTTTGGGGTGGGGTGGGAAATTCAATGTCTTTGAGTTTGACACATTTCCTGAAAAATTACCTGTATAATTAACTTAGACTTGATTGGCTTATGTTGTTTCACCAAATTTACCATTCCTTAGAGTGTTATTGATCAATACATAAGCATTTTTTGAATGAATCAAACATGTAATACTACAGTATGATTGTGTTGTGTAAGATAGTAATCCAACCAATAGCAAATTATATACTCTGCATTTTTTCACATCGCTGAATATCTTTGATTTTTTTTCATATGATATATTATAAATGGGAACATTGTGTTTACACACCTATCAATTCTAAGACGCACCCCTCGACCCCCGGGAATGGTGCGTCACTTGTCAAACGTGAGTCGGATTTTCATATACCATGATGCACCTGTGTGTCTCGACTATGACGGACCATTTTCTTACAATGACTGTGCCTAGGCCTATTTAAATGTATACAAACTGACGCACCCCATTCACCATGCTGTGACGGACCAAATGCTTCCATGACGGTACCCTGCGTCATTATTTGTTGGTAACTGACCCACCCATGACGCACCATTCCCGGGGGTCGAGGGGTGCGTCTTACAATTGATAGGTGTATTACTTGAATGAAGAATACTTTGCAGATGCATACATCATGTAATTCATGTTATATTAGAAAATTAATTCTAAATCATTTGCATACATATTTCAGTGACCAATTATTGTATCTGTAAGTGAAAAATAATTGTTTTCAACATTAACCAAAATTGTATTGTTTAAAATAATTATTAAATTGTCTATTAGTATTGAACAATGTTCAATGTTCATTTATAACAAATGAAAGCAGTAGAGTTGAAAAAGAATATATCACATTCACAGAAGTGGGTTTTCAAATTACATGTATGTAATGCAGATTGACTGGTTTTCCATGTGCTTAATTAATTTGCACAAACAAGTAATTCATAAATCCATGGCAAATGGTCTGAAAGCTTGGTTTGATTGAGCCAATAAAAAGATCACTACTGATAGCTTTCTACTGTGAAAAGTATATGAGCAAACAACATTCATAATTCTTTTAAGTTGATATTATCAAACTGTGCAAATAAGGCTAGCACAAAATTGGAGCAATTGGAATGATCAATGGCTTACCCAAAATGTTGGTCAAAAAGTTAATGTAGCAAACAGATTGCCAACCCAAAACATTTTCACACTTTTTGTGCGAAACAGTATCTAACAGACTAAATTCTAGTTTGTCCATGATGTGCACATGTAATAAAAGATGCTTACAAGAGACTACATGAATGTAAAGTTGTAAACACAAACAAAAAGTAACCTACCCCCTTTCAACATACCGTAACTTTTTAACAAAACAAGTTTGTGACAAAATGATTTGGCAAGAGTGTTCCTACACTCCTTGGACTAACTTCTGTGTGAAAAAGTGATGTTCCGTTGGGGGTCGATGATGAAAATGAGCATTGCATATAAAGGTGAAAATGCCACTTTTCAAAGTCTCGATCATGTCTATGCCAAAAATAATGGTTAAATAATGAAATTTTTCTTTTATTTATAAATGTGCTAACTCCAACCATGTCTGGTTACACCTCTATGTGTTACAACCCGTAAAAGATACATTTGTGAAAAAATTCGGATTTAAATTTTTTGCTTTTTAAATTAAATGGATTTTACAATTTTAAAATCGAGAAAGAATTTTAATTTGCGTACTCACCGAGCGTAAAATATTGCAAAATGACCAAAAGGGAGGTATGAGAGGTCAAACGATTAGATGATTAACATAAATACGTGGATTAAATTCATTATCACCGAAATCAGTATTGTTTAATAGAGCATCCCATTTAAAATACAACAGCTAGTCAACTTGCTAGCTGACCTACTTGATAGCTGTATGTACAATAGACAAAAATTACCCCAAACGCTACAACCCCTTTGAAATAGTTCAGATATTTGAATAGATGATTAAACTTGCAATGATATTATTGTGGGCTCCACTCGACTCAAAACTTCTAGCATACACAAGCAGTCTATGTCGAGATACGTGATACTGGTCGACATCCTGACATGATTCTACGTTATGAAAGCAATTAATATTAGAACCGTACTTTATATTCAGCAAGGCCACATCCCTTCCATTTTTGCATCGACCTAGGATCATTTTTCAGAGACACTAATATGATAGCGAGTGGGCACCGATCAAACTGATCCTCCATGTAGCTTATATTATAAGTGGATTAAAGCTAGTTGCTAACCTTTGCCAAACAATTACTCACTGCACAAATTAAGCTTCTATACTGTTCTTATCAAGCTTCATGTAAGTGTTTATACCGAATAGGCAGAAGGGTACAGAAACCTCTTATCCCTGTAAACTATAAAACGCGGGAGAAATATAAACAAAACGTAAAAACAAAACAAATAAAAGACGCACAAAAATTGACTTTAAAGTGATTTGCTAAACTTGTGTGTGAGATTCTAAGGAATACTATATAAGTTATTCTGTTCTAAACATAAAGGGTATGTTATAATATCTTTACTTCTGTTTGACATACGTAGAAAGCCCGCAATCCTCAAGACTACTTAACATTTAGGTCACGAAATTGATGTAACTCTCTCAATTAATTTCGAGACGAAGTGTGTTTCTTTTGACGCCCCACATGATTGACCATCTATCTCTGCCTAAATTCGTTTTCTACTTCTAAACGTTGAGTGGCACCCTTTTGCGCGATGATGTGCCTTGTAGGAAGACAATTTAAGCACTTCGAATACTGTTGGCTTCAACCAGCCATTTAAGACGCTGTACTCTCGCCAGAAGGTCACATAATAACATGCCACATATAGCCATATCCACAGAGAGAAACTTGGTAATGGAAAAACTTTGAGATGAGTCGGATTCCGGGCGAAAGGATAAAACGTCAAGCATTAACTCTCTTCCTGTTGATTACTTATATGTGGTATACCTGACCTTTTATTGTGGATTTATCCTTTCTTATTCTTTCTTTTTTTTCTGGTTTCTTATAATACTTAAGAATATGTTATTCAGGGTGTGGTGAATATTGTGTTGTGGTGATTAAATGAGTTATATAAATAATGTTTATGACAAGTTACGTGTACGTTTATTGAGATCGGTTTGGTGGGATGACCCGATGCCCGGTACTCTGAACGTGTGTGATAAAAGGGCTATGGTGGTTTCGATTAGCCTACAGTCGGTATACGGGAGGATACTAACCTAATCTCCATTTTTTCGGGAAGTCGGGAATTAGCGATTAATAATCATATCTGAGTACTTTTCTCTAGCTGGTATGTGAATGAAGTTTTTATAGCAAACATGGCACTATAGAGATTTATAAATATAGCCTATATGAAAAAATAGAGTACTCTATTTACACGGATGGTGTTCTACCCCCTATTATGCAGACCATAGGGCGAATTGAGATTCTGTGCTTTTGTTGTAATAATATCATATTTGTTGGTAATTTTTAGCCGATCGCAGAGAACTTATACATGTTCAGGCATATCCTCTGCCTTTCATATCATACAAGATTATAGGGTCTTTATTATTCGTAGTTGTATGGGAAGAGAGCCTTGGCATCTCTTGACCAAAATATATTCGCTATCCTCAGATATCTTTTGAGGAATGTTTAATATGCAAACTATGGTCGTAGCCTACGTGGGTTATGAAAAAGATGATATCCACCATTTTACCTTTAAATCATCAAACTTGACAAAACAAATTTTATTTAAAACTGGATAAGCATTACGCTTACGGGTCAGCATTATAAACACAACAGAGAGCGGATCACACAACATCACTTCAGACACAACTAAACTAACACACCACATCAATAATCTCACACTCACACTAGCCAATACAACACACACTATCGCTACGGATACACCAACTTACTGATCACACAACCTTAGTTGACATAACCCATGCATAAACGACAAAATCTACCTTACACCAACAATCCTTTGAATTTTAGATTCATAAACAATTTATTTAACACAGTTCAATAAGGACATGAATATTATTATCCACCCAAGTTCTAGTGCCCGTAATATCTATATCGATTACGAACTATCATATAGAAGTCTGTGCGAAATTTTTATACAATTATCTTTGCCTATAGTTTTCAAGGTTATGAGACAAATGGTACATAGACTATTTCAATCAATAAGGACAATCTAGTCTCGAAGTCCGAATCAAAGCTCAAAATGAGCACATTGATTTGGAAACGGTTAAATCATTTGTTAGTATTTGCATGAAAACAAGTTCACATTTATGCTATTGCTAGGTACTATGATTACCATGCTAGCGTCATAATCTTTATTCTCTGATTATCCGTTCTTTTTCATTCTTACAGAGCCCACCTTCACAACCCACAGACCTGCCACACACTAGTAGGCATTAGGACAAGCAAAAAGGAAACATACAGTTTACATAACTGGTAGTTAATATTATCACAGATGACTAAGTGTCATGAACAACAATAGTTACTAGTGAACCAATTGTTGTCATTAATTGAATTAAGGACTAAAATTGACTTTCACCCTCTATCTATTTAATGCTTGGCGTCGGAATTGAAGAATGGGCATTAAAATGGCAGTTGTGTAGAGCGGTTCCTACCACTCGAATGACAAAACAGTTTTCACTGAAACAAACACATTTGTTTTAGAACTTTGTCTATGGAAATTAATTCACCCCTTATATCAGTTGTTTTCATATTCACCTCTTATTGACGCTGAGGGCACATACACACACACACAAGCATGTACGGAGGGAGCCAGTGTATGCAAGGACTCTCTTATTCATTCATGGTGATCGCAAGTGGCGCAAAATAAGTTTCAGTACTTATTCGTTGCATAGAGACGTCGACAGAATCAGGAGCATCTCTATGAATCCCCTAATATAAGAACCTTACAGATGTGCTTCTGTAAAGTCTATGACAGCATTTAATTAAGTAATAAACGCAACTAACATGTATAGAAGGTGCAATTATAATTTTATCTTCACTATTCTTATGCAAAATGTTTTCCCATGTAATAGCCTCACCAAATGTAAAAATATCTGGACCCTGTAGCATTCGAAAGTTGAACCCATACTCTACTAAACTTGCTCCACTGTAGGGCACATCTGGTTACACAAAAACATTGCTGTAGTACAGTATTCAAAGCACACATACTCACAGGTGAACGCCACGAATGCGACACTTTCGAAACAAGAACATAAAACAACACAATTGCACTTATCGTACGAAAAACCAAACTCGAGTTATGAATAAAGATCATTAAAATGACAGCCACCAAGACCATGGAGCAAGTCGACGAATCCCTAGGCATGGAAGCGATTACTAGTACCTTGAGATTGTTGCTAACTTAAGAGAGCAATCAAATGCCATGAAACATGATCGCCAAGCCAGTTTAGACTTTCTAAGCTGACGACGACACAACCGATAGACACTTTATTTCCCAATAGGTAGGGACTGACCAACCAATACCACTATTATCTAGCGGTCTGTTACAACCACACACGTGCATCACACTACAATGCGCAACACCACATACTAACATTAACACCAACTACGACACACCCACACCGCACATTACAACACCAGCTACACACTCTTCACACCACAACACAAAAACGCACAACACACATCTCATTCACGACAACGACGACATCCACACACGCTGCGCGCACGTCGCTCTCTACCCTCTCGCGTCGCAAGAATTTGCACCTGATGTCTTATTTTGTTACAAGCCCCTACCATGGATGTAAGGGTAACAAAATACTATACCCTTTATAATCTTTAAACATGATATTATTTCCTTCTCAGTCGTTTTTTCTTTCAAGTAGGTGCTAAATACCTTTTAATATTGTGACGCAGCTCGCACACCAATTCATCTTCGTAACGTCACGCAACGTGACGTCCTCCGAACTAGTCCATTAATTATCACGCAGTTAATACGTGAATAGTTAGGTGAAAAAGGCAGATAACGATTCGGCTGCTTCACGATCTTCAGAGGATCGCTTAATCATGTATAATGCTCCAAATCACAGAAGATCTCATTGACGGGACTGTTCGCACAGTTTAAATAAACTTCAAATTAATACATATTATAACATAGTGTTTTACTACATATGCCATATCCTTCTGGTTGTCCTCCATGATGAGGAGCGTCCTAAACTATGAAAAAAAAACGGTGAAAGTTGTATCAAAATCAATATTCCTAGTAGCTGCTCTTACAAATTGAAATCATAATGACATACGACAGTGATTGTACTCGATTCAACCTGTATATGTCCTCTTAGATACTATGTTAGTATCTTATTGTGGTGTTACTAGCGTTATTCTAAATAAACGCTCTCGCATTGGGTTTTGACTAAATTGAATCCATACTGTAACTGTGTAGATAGACTTATAGTGTGTTTTATGGCGTGCAGTGGGCAGTGGTTAACTTTTCAAGTTTATGTATTATCGTTAGGGAAATCTAATTATTTTAGATAGCATTCAGATACATAGTTAGCGACGTTTTTCTTTTAAATGAAGCTCCAATAATGTTACTTGTGCTTCTTTAAATGTGTGTATTATTGAAATAGAAACACGTTTCGCACAGCTACATTGAGAGTTTACGCCAGATTATTGAGTATATCAGTAACATGTGGCGTGCCGCCCTAGACGTAATTAGAGTCTAATCTCACAAGAATTCAATTTATAATTAGGCCAAAAGATTTGCATTTTTTTCTATCCATTGATACTATAATAATACAACATACAAGCAAATGTATTAAAGACATTTAACTCCCGTGATATATAGGAAAGTTATATAAGGAAATGTTTCATTTTACATATTTCAGTAATTTGTTTATGACATACCTTCATTTGACATATACAGTTTGTTTTACTCCTTACTTTAGGCTTATTATTATATTTTATTCAAATAATAAAATGTACCTGGATGTTACTCACAGTATACAGAAGTTATCTGTTTTATATCTATCTATGTTTCTGGGTTTGATTAACCATTATCCTTTTCTTCTCTTTCTCCTTGATTTCGTTTTCACCTAAATCTTGTTTGCTATCTCTCTCACGAATCTTTATCGTTTATCATCTTTTATAGCGCTAGTCAAAAAAATGAATTTCAACGGGGAGAGTTAATATCTCCGTAGGTGTTATGTACTTTTCTACATTATTACTAATATTATTACTGTACATGGTTATAAATTAGATATGTATTAGCTGGGTTTTGCGACATCCATTTTTCTTCTCTTTCCTAATGTTGCGTTTTGCCTCTATGGTACTATTATTTCTTTGTCCCGTCTTTTATTGTCTGTATCTCTTATTGGCGTTCGAAAAAGTTGGTCGCAGAATATATCTCGTAGTAGCAGTTAATGTACATATTTGCTACATTATCTATAACATAATAACATATATACATGTACAGTTCAGTGTTATAATTATTATTGTTTGGCGGGTGTATGACCCAATGACTTTCTTTCCTTCTTCCTAATTTTGTTTTCGCTATCTTTTATCCCCTATCTTTATCTCTTATGGACTGCTTTGAAGAATCAATTTTTGAAAAAGTTTTTGGCTTTATATTCTTGAACGTCTTCACAAAGGCAAAGGGTTCAAATTTAATTTTCTACTGCACTCACCACAATATCATTTATAGTTCAAGAGTATTCTCATCTTTTGAAAACCTGATATTGTTTAGTTGGATTGTGTTGAACACATAATATTTTGCGTTTACAGTTCCATAATTTCATTTTCTTCGTATGTCTTCGTTCCTGTAAGATTTTTGCCTTTTATCTGGCCGTTCGAAATGAGAGATCAATATATCTTCGCACAGGGATAGCAAGCCTATACCTGTGGATATAAATACTGAGTAATCATTAACATAACTCAAAAGAGCAATGAAACAAGCACTATTATTCGAAACAATGTTTATTTTAACAATGGTGTCGTTGCGAGATTTCTCCTAGACAGATTAGGAAAATGTTACAAATCGATCGGTGAATGTATAACATCGCCGCATTAACGAGCGAGCGTGCGATGTGAGGGTTCTGTGTTTCAGCCAATCGTAGTGTTGTCGTGGTTGGATGTTCATCCAGAATCATATAATGTAACAATTGAGTAGTAAGAATTTTACACATCGGGCATTGGAGAAATCAATAAAATGTTATCTATCGCACATCTGTGCTCCCAGTACAGAAACAATACATAATCACATGTGTATTTTTGATCGAATATAACATATAACTTCTTCAGCGCATAGAACTGAATCACGAAGTACGAGTATTGGTTTCAACATTGATGATTACGAATCAAACTTCCAACTTATTGGAAAAGTACGGGAAACGGCATAATGCGAGTTATCTTTTCACGAATTATGTTTTGACGCTCTGAGTGGACAGTCTGATAGGTGTTTACTACCCGTAGGTTATGACGAGAATGAACAACTGTCCTCGGAATGATTGGTTTGTGGATTTTTTGGCATTCTCGCGGGGCGCTGACATAACTTCATTAGTATATCTGGATATTGTAGTTATGGTGAATCACTCGGCTTCTGTAATGTGTGTGTTGCAAGTTCGCAGTATTGACCACCCGTCTTGCCACGTTATGTAGTGAATTGATACCGCGTAATGTATATGTTGCTGTTTCAAGAAAGAAGCTATGGCACCCAAAGCCTTTGTTGTTTGTAGTTGATAGTTATATTCGAGATGAAATTGTTTATGTGGGCAAATTTTTATGAACAACTGACCAAAATGGGCGACCTGTATTGATAACTATTGAATGTACTTTACAAATTTTGGGCAATCTTAAGTATTGGGGACCCAAACTCTGCATTGATTGTCACAGTTGTAGGAACTAAGGAGCAGGGATACTTACAACAAAGTAGAAAATTAGCAAGAGGTGTCAAATTGTGACCACCGTGTTTTAGATCTATTTTGTGTGAGTTAATGTTAAAAGACATTGTCCAATTGCTGATTTGTGTTCACCATGCTGTTTGGTTAAAAGCAATTTTAATTTATAGGGGGACAACACCCCAGAAAATTATTCTCATTAGAGTTTCTGGAGAGCATGTGTATTTGTCTGGTTCGTCATTAGCTACAGGTTGTGTTTAAACAACAGGTTTAAGAAATTTCATTATGTCATTTACGGAGAATGAGATTTAGATCATAATAAATTTCAATGTAGTTTTATCTGCAATTTGTTGTAGAGTGGTGCGTGGCGATTATAGTTATAGCCGTGTGTGTATATACACAAGTGTGTATATTCGTTCATGTGGTCTGTTCATGTAGATGTCTTGATTTGTGTATAGAGAGCGGTATTTGACTTCTGAATCACCTCTGTATTTTATAACTTACACTCTAATTATCTTGCTCCAAATAGAGAATAGGAAGCATTCACTGTGGGTTATGTGTTATTAACAAGCTTCAAAGTTGTGAGAAAGAGATAAATGATCGAACTCATACAGGATATTAAAACATATATTGCAGTGAATGTGGCAATGATCGACAACGACATGGCGTGTAAATTTGCGTCAAAACACTATTGATTGCTTATTGGATTTTGCGTTACCTATACAGAATATTCATACCGGCAGCAAGGCTTTGGATGCAGATACTGTGCTTCCTGGAGATGGGTGAGCAATGGCCATGACGTTTTGACGATTGAAATCGCACTATTCTCCGGCCGGTACGATAGGTACGGTTTGCCTTGAATAATCCGTAGGAAAT
>JZLH01S0016869.1:4516-15405 GCA_001188425.1 Eucidaris tribuloides | reverse complement strand
TATTTTCATTTCTTATGTCTGTCACATTTTTCCACCTGTGTTAATTATTCATATGTATACAAGACTATGGTGTAAATTATGTGCATTTTACTCATACCAATGGTTGTAATTGCCATACTTTGTAACCCTTTGAGTTGCAATTTTGTGAATGAATACCTAACTAACTAACTAACTAACTAAATAAATATATGAATAGATAAATAAATAGAAAAATAAAAATAAATAAATAAATATATGAATGAATAAATAAATAAATAAATGATGAATAAATAAATAAATGAAATATAAAAAGGCTACGCTCCACGATTCAAATCATAACCGCACTAGACTTCGTAGTACAAACACCACTCTACCAACATTTCCGTCATGCTGAAAAAAAAAAATCGATGAACCCTGCCTAGACATTATCGTGACGTATTTCGACTTATGAGCAACTTACAAATAACGCGTGTGGACGTATGTAAACGACAGCATAACTTACCTTCAACGTATGGCCCGCGTATGCGGGACGTATGATCATACGCTGGCATACGTCAAAAAATTTTGTGCCTGCACAAAATTTTTCGACGAAACTCGTCGTACTACGACGTGTATTAGCGTGCTTCAACATACACATAACTTATGCAAAACTTATACAAAACTTACCCATAACTTATTCAACGTATGACAACGTATTCGCAAAATTTTTCATACGTCGGCATACGCTGGCTAAATCGTCATAGTGTGCCCAGCGTGCTTCAGCGTGCACATAACTTACACAAAACTTACCCATAACTTAGTCAACGTATGACGACATATTCGCCAAATTTTCCATACGTTGGCATGCGTTGGCTAAATCGTCAAGGTGTGACTGTGCCATGAAGAAATGACAATGACAGATACTAAACACCCAAAAGGCCACAACAAATTTTACGGTTCACTCAACTTTCCACACTATTTTCTACAAACAGAAGTGAGATGAGCAAAGAGTGACCAATTTTGGGTTTGATGTTTGACCATGAAATCTGAACCATGTTTTATGTAAATGGCACAGCAAAAACAATTTTCTTTTTCCTGCCAACGGAGCCAATAGTCTTCCAAAATGGCATGTGTATGTCTGTATTATTATGGCAATTAAGTATCTGCACACCCCCCTCCCCCCCCCCCCAAAAAAAAACTGTTTGGTTGTACTTCAAATGCCCTTTTTGAAAAATAGAGTCCGTGGTCAGATTTTTTATTTTTTATTTTACTTTACAGTTGCATTCCTGCAGTACAAAGCTTGTATTGAATATGAAACTGGATGTCGGAGACAGGTCGACGACGGCTGCCGTCAGAACACAGAATTCTTCTGTGTGTTTTTTAGCTTTTCAATGTAAGTTTTGCCTTGTTTTCGGTTGTGAATTAAAAAAAAGAAATGGGTCGGCCCCATTACATCTGGTTGGTCGGTCAAGTACAACCAAACAATTTTGTTTGCCTAATGGTCAGCATGGCACATATAAAATTATAGCAAATTTGAATAACACTTTCTAGGAAGCTTTTTGTAAAGGAAAAAAAATGTAATTTTTTACTCCTTTTTCATGGCAAGGTGGAGAGTGATGGTGAGGATGTTGGTCTCACCCAAAATAAAGAGGTGTTCAGCTGCTAGACAGAAATACTGCAGTTGACTGCAGAACATTTATGAGAAATCAGAAACGAGTGACATAAACCACAGCATTGTGAACAACACACCAGTTTTTAAATAGCATTTGCTTTTTTTTGCTTGGCAACTAAAATGTGAAGTTTGAGTGATAGATGCAATGTAGATGTGGGTAATCTATGCCTCAAGGACACTAAATACTTGAGACCTGGCTTATGTGACATCCCTGATTTGGCAGGAATACCTTTAGTCCATTCAGTAGAAGAGAGAAGCACCAGAATATATATTTCCTGATAGACAGATTGCTGGCATGATCAAATAAAAATTCAAAGCCATTTACCTTTTAATGGTATATAACTCATGCTTGGCAGCCTGAAAGCTGAATTGTGCATGGCACACAATATTGGACCATGTGTCCTTCAGCAAGGCAGCAGCTATACACGGCCATAGAAGAGGCCCGTGACTGAGAATGTTGATAGTGGTTAAGTGGCCATCACACCGGGTTTTCAATTTTGATATTATAAATTTTGGGGGGTACATTTGCTAAAAACAGTACAAAGAGTATCTAGACCACAGATTAACATATTTGGAGCTTTATTTAGCGGGTGAGAGCAAAAAGTCTGATATCATGCATAAATTAGCATAATTAATGAAACAACATTATTAAAAAAAAAAAACCTAAACAATTTTGTAGAGTACATGGTGGCCGAAATGTGTGCTGATTTTGATCACGATCGCGCAGTAGACGACCGAGATCAGTTGGGGGGGGGGGGGGGTGGGTCTCCCAGGCCCCTCCTCCCCAGTCAGAGAGGTACTCAAAACAGCCCAGTTTAGTACGGGTTAACAGATGTCACAGACATCAAAATATCCTTTCCAGTTGGGGCTGCAGCAGTCAGAATCATAAAACCTGTCGATGTCACTCCTCCCTGCATCAATCGTCCAAGTCAAATGCTTCAAACTGTTTCCGGAATGTGGTCGTCATCTCCGTCTCCTCTTCCTTGGTGCTACTACAGTTCTTCCAGTTGACTCTTTCAGGCATATCCAGCAACTCCTCACTAGCCATAGCTTCCCTAACACAAACAAAAACAAGTAAATCAGTAAATTTTGCGATGCATAATATATGTCCCTGCCGAAAGTGTAGATCTGTGGAATGGCATGAATGTTGAAGTAGTGCTGTGATTTCCAACCCGGATGAATCCGGTAGACCGGACGGTTTGATGTTTATTTGTCCTAGTCAAACAACTCGGTTTGATTGACAGTTATCAAACAACCTGAAAGGTCTATTAATCAGTGGTATAGAGTGACTGGTGGACACATAGAGTGGTATTGGTTGAGGATTAGCAGCTGTTTTGGTATTTTAAATCATCAAACATAGTACACAACCTACCCATAATCAAAACAATGAGATGCCCAATGATTTGCATACAAGATTAGTGGTGAAAGGGAGCTTGGAGCTACTGAGGCAGAATGATTTCTCAGATATTCATCCCAGACTGTTAATCTGTTGGCAGACAGCTTGTCCCCAGCTGTATGTTTTGGTAGTAATCAGGCAGTTGAAATTAAAACGATGTGTGTGATCTGTAACAAAATTCCAGCCACTCAGTCTTATCAGCTTTATAGCTGGTAACAGGTTAGTTGTCTTTATCAAAATGGACATTTGGTAATCAATGCTTGTGGTATAGGGATACTTTGATCGTGGAGCTACTGTCTTGATGACAGTTAAGTTATTTTAAGTAGTTTTTTATGTGTGAGATGTGATCTTTAAGCAAGGAGTTTCAAGTTAGACAGCCTATGTCATGTGATACCAACAAAACAGGATCAGAGCATGCATGGATGATTACCGGGTAGACCCTGGGAGAGTGTAGTTTTCTTTTCCTTTTGTTTATGCTCTTACCAAGTTGCCGTTCAAACAGTCAACCCGGAAGCCAATTAATTAATTAGCAAATCAAATCAAACCGGGTCAGACTGTGCCGGGCCCCAGGCCTATGTTGAAGTTTGCATTTTTCATTAATTTTGAATAAATTTGCATGAATTTGCATAATTAATAAATGTCAGAATTCTGTGTAGAAGTTTGGAAGCCCCCACCACGCCCTATCAGATAAACCTAACAGAATTAAAATCTGTAGTGAAATGTAGAAGTAGCATTTTGCGTTAATTTTGAATAAATTAGCATAAATTTGCATAATCAATGAATTTCAGAATTCTGTGTAGAAGTTTGGAAGCCCCCATCAAGCCCTATCAGATATACCAAACAGAATCAAAATCCATTGTGAAATGTAGGAGAAGTAGCATTTTTCAACATTTTGAGGACACACGGACACACACACAAACATACGGAGAAGTTCGTTCGGCGGAGAAAAAATAACATTTTGTAAGCAATGATTGAAGTCTTATATTTGTTAACCCATTGGGGACGACAGGATTGTACAGAAGCAAAGTACAACGTACACTCGGAGATAACTGGCTTCCATAGAAGCCCAGAAAATATTTTGCTACAACAAAGACGCTTCAATGCCTCTTTCCCATACAGTAAAAATTATAAATGAAGGAAATCATCTCTGAATGCGAGTTGTACTGGGTTTCTGAACAAGCCCGTCATCCCTAAGGTTCTATGTACGTTTGAATCTTTATCAGCAGTACTATTATTTATAAAAGTATTCTGAATGGCTCTGTGTTGTGGATGTATGCCACTGGGGATGCATTTCACAGAAGGCAGTAGTAGTGATGATACTGATAGTGGTTGGGAATATGGATAGAGATGATGGGGTCTACATGTGCACATGAAAAGTACCTTTAATATTTATTTATCAAAATATCCAGATTCTAATCCACATGAAGCTTCTGATTGAAAAATCTGCTATCAACCTGTTGGTTATGGGAACTGGATGTGCCATGTATTATCTATGGGAATTACAGAATCTCAGAAGCAAAGGGTTAAATTAATAAAAGAAGGCAGAAATAGTGTGCAGTCATGTGTACAAATATGACTGTTTTGATAATGACACTGAGGAAACTGGGTAATGATCCTTCAGAAAACTTAAACAACCTAAAGGAGAGAAGTAGAAAAATTATGGCTACATGATACAGTAGTATTTTTTCTCTGTTTTTCTTTCCTTTCCACCTAAAGTCATAAATGAAGTGGTAATTTTGTGTTTTGTTATTTGGTTTTATCTAACATAGTGAAACCACAGAAGTATACAGGTGACTCTCGTTATAACGAACATGGTTATAACAAAATTCCTGTTAGAGCAAAGTAGAAATTTATGTCCTAAAATTATGATCTATATATGTTCGTATACTTTCACTGTTTGGTTATAACAAAATTTCGATACAGCGAAAGAAAATTGCCGGTGCCGAGGACTTCGTTATAACGGGAGTCGCCTGTAGTATATTGCATTATACATGTATAAACCCTTCTGATCTCTATAAAAATGTTATGTTGGAGCACAGAAAACATATAAATAAAATGGTAAAATGGTATAGTAAAACTGTAGAACATGTAGAAGAGATACATTATCACATTATAAACCTTTCTGATCTCCATAAAAATATTGTCTACGAGCATAAATCACATATCTGCTAAATTACATGTCCGGTTTGATAATGATCCCAGAGTGGCTGGATAAACAAGATCGTTGTAGATGTCATGTTCACAAGGTTGTTTCAGACAGTTTACAAAAGGTACAGTTATTACATATATGCATACTAGCAGAAATAACGTAATCTAGATTGATCACTGAAACTTACCTGCCAAACTGTAAGGGGAAGAACTTCTTGATGCGATGAAGGATCTTTTCTCCTGAGTCAAGTTCAGCATAGAAGTAAGGAGAACCCACTGACAGAATCTACAAGATCAGACACAGGAATTTTTAAATGGAAAAAAATGACAAATAAATCCTGAGCTTTTAAAGGGAAATGGCATGATCACATGTAGTCCTAATTTTAGAAAACAATGCTCTCAGAATCAAGTATAGTGTTAAAAGTTTCTGCCGTGAAAATCTCGTATATATTTCTTCCTTTTTGTAAACTATTATCAGAAAATGTTGTGACTGTGAAATTTGTTGTGTAGCTTTCCATGGGATCAATGTCTATCAGGGCCAGAGATTAATTCAATATTGATAAATTAATGCTTACCTTTTTCTCAGGTTAACAAATTCGAGCAAACTCCTTCCAGTCTGAATACACCCTGTAGCCAGTGTATATATTGGTATATGTTTCACCTCATTGGTTCTTCAGGTATTTTCTACTTCTCCCAATAATGTCAATACTCTTTAATAGTTTATAAGAAGGTACTGCCCTAATTGAAAATAGGAATATACATCTAAATTTAATTGATTTCTCTTCTGTATTTGTGAACTGACCTGTTTGAGATCTGTATGTGTAGGGATCTCAGCTAACTCCAACTTGTGTTCATCACCAAGTCTAAAAAACACATCTTTGATCTGGTCACTTTTTGACTTATCGATTGGAACAACCTGTAGAATAAAATAATCAGAGAAACAGTTATTACTGTCAGTGAAGTCATTAAGAATATTGAAAATTATGACATAAATGGTACCCTGGGCTACCAACTACAAATCTGTCATTTTGTTGAATTATTTATTTCCTTTTTAGCACTTGTACCCTGGGTTGCAAAACTGTTTAAAAGTTATGTTTTAAGTGTGAAAACAACATCTTAAGCTTCATTTTCACCCCACTTTTCGTAAGTTTTTGTCTTTATGTTGTGCAATTGCGCAGCCTCTACCTCATAACCACTGATCTCAGTAATCATAACTGAAGAAAATACAATTTTGGACACAAGAGGGTGATATAACGTGTGGCGCATCAAATAGCTATGCTTACAAACCTACATGAACATTTCTGATAGACAGTTCATTGTTACATTCATGACATAATATCAATTAAATGACCACAATTTAAATGAAATTTGTTTCAAACTGAGTTCTAAAAATCTGATTTTGTCTCAGAATAGCAGAATCTAAATCCTAAAACAAATATAAGATGGAGCCTGGGAATATACATCTGCAGTTTATCTTTTCTGCATAAATTTATCTTCTTCTTCTTCTGGTGTATCAGAGATCTGCTGCTATATTACACCACAAAGCTGCCGCAACCAGTTCACGGTGGCACAGCTTGGGTTGGTGAGGTTAATAGTAGGGCCCCCAGGTGGACCAAGCCTGGTGCACTCCGACAGGATGTGGTCTTACGTCTGCTGAGGAGCACCAAACAGGCAGTCTGCTGAAGGACGAAGGTCCCAGAGATACATACTGGTGCTGAAATGATCAACTCCAAATTGCCTTTCACAAAACAAATTAATCAAATCTAATTTTACATGTTTTATACCTCTACCCAAGAAGTGGCGCCAGAGGCATTATAATTACCTGTAGTTGAAGATGTTGTGTTCTGTAGTTCCTCTCATAGATGACACAAGACTTTCCTATTGATTGAAAGCATTTCCTCAATGCAGTCTTGTACTGCTCCATCTCCGCCTTTACATCCTGAATAATTTAAAACATAACAAGATACTAACACCATTTAACATCAAGACACTGTTTGTTATACCTAAAGAACTGCAGCAATAACATGTCTATTGTAAATTGTTTGGGAAAAACCTGATGGTAATATTTTGAACATATGTAAATCCCCCCTTTTTTCTTTGTCCAAAGAGTTTTGTTTTATTGAACCGTTGCCTCCGACATTCTGAAAATCCCATACAGTTAATACAGGGCAGATCTGGTTTCCGTAGCCAATGGGTTAACCTACTGGACACTAAGAACAAGATATCCTGGGTTGGGCTCTATGGAAAATATGTGTTACATTGAAATTAAATAATCTACAACAGGTAAATCAATGATTTTCTTTCAGTAACTTAACCCATTGCCTACGGGAACTGGACAGACCATGTATTAACTCTACGGGGATTGCAGAATCTCAGAAGCAACAGGTTAATTCAGCTATCTAGAGTAACTAAAAGCAAACATAAAACATGCAACACTTTTGCTACCAATACAGCAAAAATGCAGGTAAGAAAACATCAACAACACTTGTACTCAAACAAGCACTACTAGGTACCCTATTATTCGTAAAATTACACATGCTAGTACAGTTAAACCTGCTCCACCGACCACCTGTACAGAAAGACCACAGTTATTTTTGTTTTCCCTGAAAATTGCTACTCATTGTACTGTATATCACAGGAACTTGTACTTAAAGACCACATTTCTTTTCTTCCTGGAGTGGTCTTTATATACACAGGTTTGACTATAATATCATGACTACTTCCAACTCCATTGTCACTATGATTACTGCTACTTCTCCAACTTGATTTTATGATCTTTCCATTGAATTACATCCATAAACCAGTAAGATAATCACTGGAACAGGTTTGCCAACTTACCTCAGGTACATCAAGGGTAGATTGGTAGTGACCAATGGGGAGTACAAGGCAGTGGTCTGATACAAGGCCTCCTTTGGCTAATGCTACATAGCACTGAGAGAAAGAAAGAAGATGATAAAACAATGCATTTAATCTGCATTAAATCAGTGTATACACCTCTTAATTTAACCACAGTACTGGGGAAACAGGGGCAGTCACCAAGTATTCTTTTCAAGGTAATAAAAATAAGGGGATTTTCACTTTTTTTTCATAAATTTTTGCCTCCCCTAAGACTTTTTATTGTTTTACTGTGAACAGAAAATTTTGTCAGAATTCTTTTTTTCTTGGACGTAAGCAACACCCCCCCCCCTCCTTTGCGTTTTTGCTCGCTATTTGGCCACGATTTTTTTTTTGGCTGGCCAAATTTTTCCAGATGGATTTGGCCCCCCCCCCAAAAAAAAAAGAAATAATAACCCTGGCACTGCCCCTGCAGGGAAATAGTCTGATATAACTCTATCATTATGTTACACAGTAGAGCAAGACATGGAACAGAGATGAGTATTTGATAAAATGGATACATTGACTTAAACACCCAGAATGCTGTTCGTAAATTGGTTTGCTCATAATTATTTTCAGTGGTACATTACTTACAAGGTGTTGGCTTGTACAGTTTTATCTGTACCTGTAATTTCCAGAAATAACTATGGTATCTTGGTAAACCCTACACATATGACATATGCTTGATGTTGTAAACTTTCAAACTACCTTAACCACACAGAAATGATGATAAAGTGATGTCTTACCGATGTTCCAACACTGACAACAAGATGTTTTTCTACTTGAGGACTACCAAGACAGAACCAGCATGGACCTGTGGGCTGAGCTACATTGAGGAGAAAAGCAGTTGTTAAAATGGATAAAAATCATATCTAATTAGATCAGTTTAGTCTTGCAGTATACATGTATCTGCCAGTGCTTTAAATACACTTGGATGTTTTAAAAATTTTATTCTGCATGTGCTGTCTATCTAAAGATGTACATAGCAGGGAAGAGAAGGGGTAGTTGACCCCCCCCCAAAAAAACAAAAAAAACAACAACAACAAACAAACAAACAAACAAGCAATAACAGTTTACTAATGGAAATGGTAAAATGCTCCAAATCATAAACTCACATTGCAGCACAGAAGTGAAACCCACTCAAGATGGATTTTATATGGTAACTAGTCAATACTCACTAATTACATATTTCAATTATCTATACACATTGTAATTCATATTTTGAGAATTTGCACAATATTATAGGAAATTGGAATGTTTGACCCAGATGCAGCTATTTTTCTTTCTTCTTCCTTCTTTTTTCTAAGCGCATACAGACCCTGTCAACTTGGGTATTTTGCACTACATAAAAACAATGATATCATTATGCTCCCTCAAATATTACTGTGTATAGCCTCGTGCCTGTACTGAATTTGATCTTGAGAATGCCGTTATGTGATTGTAAGGATGGAAGAAGATGGGGATACAGAAGTTTTCATGCGTATTTTCTGTTACCATCCATGTCATTTTACATTGAAACTTAACACATCATCACGATCATTATCATTATCATCATCATCACTTAAAGTCCACCAACCCCCCCCCCCTCCCTGCCATTAGGGTTGGATTTTTTTTTTATCGTGATGGCCTTTCTCCAAGCCTTTTAGGTTGTGTGTATTTATATGGGTGAGACCACATGTTTTTGTGTCTTATTCTATTGACTACTGTCCCCTTTCAAGTTTTGAAGTGGACACATGAAAACATATAGCCTAATAGTACACATTTTGCAAACATTATCAATAGTAATTAGTCACTCTATAGCAGGTTAGAATTAATAATAGGGAAGCGGAAGAGGGAGGTGTTGAATAAACTAACTTACGATGTTTCTTCATCGGTCTCTTCTCTCTAAACTCTCCACCTTGTTTCTGATGTTGGTGTCTCTTTTGACCTCTATGGTGTTGTTGTTTTGATCCCTGGTTGGTTGAGAAAAAATACTGATCTGTCTGGAAATGAAAGCAACGATGATTAAAGTGTTAGAAATTGAAACTTGCATAGTAATATCAACTGCAGATTTTTTTTTTTTGGCAGCAAACATTATAACACTCAAATTTTTTTTTTTTCATGCATTGATGAAATGTTACCTCAGCAAACATTACTATAAATATAAAAGGTATACAATCATCATGATGCTATGAGAATGGATTTGGCATCATTTCTGTTGCATTAAGAACACAAAGAAAGCAGTCATTTATCTGTGATGCAATAATTTGTATAAATGGTTGCATCTTTTTCTTACTAACTGCATCCATACTCCTACAACACAAATATCTTGTGAACTAATGTTACTGAAGGTGCCACAAGGCATTACACGTCCAACAAGCAAAATATTCCAATACTGACCGGTACTCTCTTCTCTTCCTTTGGTTTTTCTGACCATGTGAATGGACACTCTGTGACAACCTCTGGCTGTTTGGTGAGTTCTTCTTGGCTGATTTTGGTCATGGGTGTGATGTTGAATGCATAGAGATACTGTAGAAGCAATAACAGAATGAAAGACTCGTCATATGGTGGTGGATTAATGAATTCTGGATGTTTAACAAGAGTCCTTCAGCTTTTGCAATATGTGTGGACTGTGTGAAACATTTAGCCTGTTGCCTCCAAGATTCTGGCATTCCCATAGAGTTGATACATGGTATATCCATTTCCCCTATAGGCAACAGGTTAGTATCGGTATATGCAAAACATGAAGGTTCACAAGCCTTATGAACAACAATCTCTGGTGGGAACATAACACGATCCAAGGTTTAAAAATCAATCATTTGGAGTTTAACCCTAATAAGTACCGGGGGGGGGGGGGGGGGG
>JZLH01S0016861.1:0-12976 GCA_001188425.1 Eucidaris tribuloides | reverse complement strand
GAAACGATAAATTAAACTTATGGAGTTATGCAACAGTCGTTTATTGATTTTGAATTAGACAGTAAAGAGATGGAAAAGTACGTATATGTATTAAATTGCGAATAAGTAAATTTTTTGAAGGATACAGTACACTCACATATCTAACGGACGCGCGGGGAATCGTGCCTATAGGGGCGCCATCCAAATTGGCCCGCAAATTGGTTGGTGGATCTGATTATACAGTTATTTCACATCGGCAGAAAACAGCTGGTGCACAACTAACTGGATAAGAAAAAGGTCGCAATGGTCTTCCGGGGATGAAAACTTTAGCGATGAGAGCCGTGATGTAAACATCAGTAAGTTATTGTTGGAAATTACAAATTTTTGAACATTTGCAGAATTCATATTTATTTTTATAAATTCATATTTATTTTTATTTTTATTTGTAAATAGCAATCTCACAGTACACCATCCTGTTATTGTCTGCACCATCACCTGCTATCACTGCACATCCCATCCCAGTTTAGCTTGGTAAAGCTGCTTCAGGGATTACTACTTCAAGGTTCAAGGTTCAAGGTACCGAAAATGTAACAACACCGCACAAGGCGACGATAGTTTCATTGCATGTAGGTTGAGAAATTCCGTAAATTTTAGTACGAGCAAAAGTATATCGGGCTATACTCGTAACTGTCTCTGATGCTATCACATGAATATTCACAGTGCGAGTGCCGCCAATTGGGGCATAACGCGTAGGCAATTAGCACCATGCTTGCAGAGGCGTGAGTAACACTCTCGTACTCGTGAGGCGTGACTCACATCCACGCGAGTGTAGAGTGGAGCATTGACCAGTCAGGAACATTAATTATATTCAATACGGAGGACTAAGGAGACATGCAAGAATGCAGAGATACGTCCTCCAGCATGCCAGACATTATTTTCGGTAACAAGTAGCAAACGTAACCGCACAATACTTACTAAATAATTATTACTCCATTTTTCCAGTTTTTCCTGCAAAAGAGTGTACGATCCAGTTTTTACCAGCCTACGCAAAGACTCTGCCATCTTCTTATTAGATATTCCCTCCACTAGAATGTCACCGATCCGGAAAATTGTGTGAAGAAATCGACGCGTCGTGAGTGAATGTTTTCAAGGCATAATTATTTTTACCACAGTAATTGGGGGCGGACAACCTCAAATCCAGTGACCATTTGTAGGGACAATTTATATTCAGGTAACACATTTTTTTTTTTACAAAAGTAAAAAATCAAGATAATATAAAAAAGAAACATCAAAAGTATCAACCCTAAAGTTACAATATCATCAAATAATGAATGAGACACTAAAGCATAATCAACTGCACTGACCAGCCTCATTAGTAAATCGTCCATTTCAATTTTTAATGTCACAACTTTGACAGACATTAACCAGCTGTTTCCCCGGAATTATTCACATGATTATCTCAATAACATCCTATACACTATCGTTAACCTTATCGTGACCTTTTGCTCTCCAGAACACTTTTCAAATCATCAGACTCCCCGTGGAAGCAAACCCAGTCACCAAATCAATTATGCTATCATCGGCACAGATAAAATAATCTATAGCATGCCTGTCCTTGCATTAAAATCACAGAATGATAAATCAAATTAACCTTAACCTATTCTTATAATATCCTAAGTAAAATCAGTCATTAGAAGAATGAATTTGGTCATGGTATAAACGGCAGTCAAAATCAAATCAATTCAAGTTCCATACATGGTTCGGGTAGGCCTACATGTTTTTTTTTTTTGATACAAAATAACTACTTGGACTAGCACGGCTGTTCCAATACACCGCCTCCGTTATGTATATTCAAATTCATGAATATTGTGACAAAGGCGTTTTTGGCCCGGGGGGGGGGGGGCAGTGTCATTACAAGGTGCGTGTATGGACTTTCAAAATAGACCCTAAACACGTAATTGAAAGTCGATCTCAGACTACCCTAAACAAGTATTCAAGTCTGAAAAGATACCCTTTTGAAGTAAGCCTTCTGCTAAAAGTATACCCTTTTTTCCCGATTTTGGCGGCGATTTTTGATTACCCTTTATTTTCGATGTACGCGCGTACATCGTCCCGACCGTGAAACAACCTTTTTACGCGTTTTTCAGCTACGCGCCCATGGTGTAACGTTGTAATGGCAGCTGGCCCCCCCGGGCGTTTTGGTCACAATATTTTTTTCAGCGCTAGTGGAATGGCACTCTTTCTTTCTGCATCCATTTCTTTGGAATAACATCTTCCAATATGTACAAAAATGCAACATGGCATATAGTCAGTAGTACGAGCAAGCCTCCCGGGAAACTCCTCCGGGAAACTGTGCTAGGTTGTCAAGAGCAATTATCTAGAAAGGTAGGCTATATTATAATTCTGGACTTAGCATACATTACCAGGGGCCGATCTTCAACACTTTTTCTCCAGTCCACACGTCTATTAACATGTAATAGTATACAAATATAATGCAATTGACGCGAGGGTCGTTTAGTGAAAAACTATCTGACCGCGAGGTAACTGTTCCGAAAAATCTGAAACACAACGAGGCGGAAGGCCGCAGTGTGTTTTTTGGAATTTTAGAAGTTACCGAGGGTCAAATAGTTTAACTAACGACGCGAACTGCGTAATGTGCATTATTTGTTTTATAAAATGGTTTCAAAAAATCTGAGCGGTCATTATAAAAACTAATGCCAAGCACTCGCGGATACCACGACACAGGATCAACGTGACCGATTTTATAATTTTGCGATTGGCGTATGGGCCCTATTTCATCTTGGGGGGGGGGGGAGGGCAGAAACATTTTTTTGCCTAAGATTTTTCAATCCATGCCAATCAATATTGTCAATATATATAATCAATATTGGTAGTTTTTTGCTGGAGCTAGGGGGAGGGGGTAAACACCTCTTCAGTGATAAATGGAAAACGTGAGGACAAGAGGTGAATTTCTTCAATGCTGAAAGAGTTATGCATAGAAATTTGACAGTGAGAAAAATCAGAAAGGTTTAACTTTTTCAAAAGAAGGGTTTCGATTATAGGGTTTAAATCGTTGTTTGTTGATGTTCCATTTTTTCACGAAACAATCATAGCTTATAGGAACCTCTTCATTTTTTTATTTATTTATTTATTTATTTATTTATTTATTTATTTATTTATTTATTTATTATTATTATTTTTTTTTGGGGGGGGGGGGGTGCACAACACCTTTTGCCCTAAATATCTGATTAAAATAGGTCATATTCAATCTTTTATAGATTTTGTACTGCACGAAGGGGGGGGGGTGGGGTGATAGGGTATCCCCTAGCAGGCGCTGCATGGCAGAAAAGTGGCTGCGAGTGTACATCTGTTTTGCTTCTAAAATATGCATGAAAGGTCAATGCGGGGAGGGTCTGGAGGTGCGGTTTACCGCTCGCGCATGCAGGGTGAGAAAAATGTTGACTGTCTCTCTCTGTTTTGAGATCGCAACTGCTTGATCTATAATTTTAACAAACATGTCAAGAAAAATGAACCAGGTTTCAGACCCGCCATCTTACAATCTATCCGGGCTGGCGGACCGTGATACCACCAGGCCATCACTGTTACGGGCATTGAACGATGAACGAGTAAGCAAATACCAAGGCTCACAGATTCTGACATTGTTCTATGTTAAATAGTCCAAGGCGAGCATTTTGATTATTATTTTTAAATGAAAGGGAATTGTTCAGAGAAGGTGAAATGCGAGATTAATAGATTTTTTCATTTGTCTCTCTCTGCGTTTTCGAACCCGCCATACCATGGGCGTAAATCCCGGTCGCAGACGAGTGGGGGGGGGGATGGATCGATGAAATTTCCAGAATTTTGGGAACACCCCAAATCAACGCGCTATTTCTGAAATAGGGGACACGCGCTACAACGGTGGGCAGAAAATATACCAGCTATCTCTGAAGCATTTGGCATATTAGCTTTCATGTGATTGACATGTTAACCTTTCACGTAATTGTTGTTTGGTCCGATCTTTTGCTGTGGATAAGTAAATACCATAGCCAGGGGGCGTAGGCTGGTTTGAGCATTGGGAGGTGCACATATTGCGGAGGTGAACTGAATTGGTGTGGGAAGGTGCACTATCTTTAGGGAGGTGGAACTAAAAGTTGAGAAAATCAAGGCGTTGAAAGCAAGAAAAGGTGGTGAAAAATTTTTTTGGCTTGCCAGGGGCGGAACTCCTTTGCTCTGCGGGGGGGGGGGGGTTGCACGTGCACGCCAGTGCATCCCCCCCCCATGCGCTACGCCGCTTTGATAAGCATCACTTTTGCAGTTGGGTTTCATGGCCTATCAATGTGCGAGCGAGCGAAGCGAGCAAGAATTTTTTAGGACCGTGAGACTGCGGTTGCCAAGGTAAAAATGTCAGAGGTTAAATGTGCAGAGGAATAATTAATGTAAGAGGTTAAAGAATGTCAGAAGTAAAATGTCAGAGGTAATAATGTCAGTAGGTAAAAATGTCAGAGGTAATAATGATCAGAGGTAAAAATGTCAGGAGGTAAAAATTCAGAGGTATAAAATGTCAGAGGTAATAATGTCAGGAGGTAATAATGTCAGAGGTAAATAATGTTCAGAGGTAATAATGTCACAAGTAAAAATGTCAGAGGTGAATAATGTCAGAAGGTAAAAATGTCAGAGGTAAAAAATTCAGAAGGTAAAATGTCAGAGGTAAAAATGTCTAGAGGTAATAATGTCAAGAGGTAAAAATGTTAAGAGGTAAAAATGTCGGAAGTAAAAATGTCAGAGGTAAAAAATTTCAGAGGTAAAAATGTCAGAAGATAGCTCTTTTTAAGATAAGCCTTTTGTTAAGAAATAAGTCTGTGCCACCAGGGGCGTAGGGCTGGTTTGGGTCATGGGGAGTGTGCAACATCTTGCGGAAGGTGAACTAAACTTGGTGTGGGAGGGTGCACATCTTAGGGAGGTGAACTAAAATTGAGAAAATCAGGGCGTTGAAAGCAGAAAAGGTGTGAAAAATTTCTATTTGCTTGCCAGGGGGCGGAAGCTCCCTTGTGGCTCTGCGGGTAGGGGGGGGGGTGTAACGTGCACCCCAGTGCACCCCAAGCCTACGCCTTGTGGCCTTTTATCACTGATTTTTAATGGGGCGACGTTCGATTTACCTCCTTTTACGTACACACGCGCACATACATATATAGGGTGTAGGAAGATTTTCAGGATGGGGTGGGGCTCGATGATTTGTTTTTGACCCGCCGTATGAAGATTTTGTCCCCGCGACTGCCCCCCCCCTCCACTTGTCAGCCATTTAGACAGTCCCAAAGTCTTTTTTTGGGGGGGGGGTGTTGTTTTTGCCGCCTTTTCAAGAGTCTCTTTTTGGCGTAGATTGTTAAAGCCTTTCTTTTCCTTATACACTTTACGCGTTTTGTGTTACAAGCTCATGGTGTCAATCTGTAAGTAATACTTTGATTGCTCAGCAGCGAGCCCCTTGTCCCATTGACCGCACATACGCATCGTGCAAAAATCGACTAACCATATAAGATACTATAAGTAGCTATAGGCTTCCGAATAAATCAGCATTACGATCACCAATCACAACAGTGCACTATTCAGTACTCATACACAGGGCATGAAATATTACGAGTCATTCAGTGAAAATGTTGGCAGGAAATTGCGTAGCTATCCAATTGGTTTGTCAAGTAACGGTCCTCTTTCTTAACGAACGCACGCAGTAGGCTGGTGTTATGCATCCTCGTTGAAACACAGTCACCAAACACATTCGCAGTCACACACACACACACAGCACACATATGCCACACACACACAAGCACACACACACACTCGACTCAACGACGTTAGGTAATTCGCTTTTCACAATATTAACATATTTTAGAGCAGGATGATTGTTAATTTTAACACGTTTAGCGGGAGGTTTTTCATAAAGTGGGTGATTTACATGCTCGGCGGGAGGAAGGGCGATGGTGGAAGCGGCGGGAAACGGGGCGGAGTCCTCTCCGGCCATATGCGCGATACTCGCCACCAGAAAGTGCGAGAAGGGTTTCACACTGTAACACTGTAAAGGCTACCCATAAACGATCAATGTTTTGCGTCAATTAATTGATGTCAAATAATTATATGCAATTATTGACAGAAAAAGTGATTGTGTATGGGGGCATTAACACCTCACGACCTTTGGTGTGGCACAAACTTTTCGAATCAAAGAATCTTGATCCTATGCTCTTAACTGAAAAAAGTAAAAAATATATTTCTGGAACTGTATGGCCATAGGCCTGAGTCCATTAAAGCCAGAAATAGTCGATTGTGAAGTTTTTCGCCTTTACAAGTTTTGGGGAAACAGCAGACGCTGTCACTGGCAGGCTGTATGGATTCCTTTCGTTGCAGGTTATCAAGCATCAAGGGTAACTGCTCCTACACATTCACAGAAAGTGCGCGCTTTACAGTCTGACAGTAGCTTGGGGCCTTACGTCCTTGTTCGTTATGGTCAGTGCTGCATGCAAAATGGGGGGGGTGGGGAAGGGGCAGGGGCTGCCGCCCTATTTTGGAAGTAATGAAAAAATAAGCTGTGGATTTTACCGCGTTTTTTGAAAAACTAAAAAATAAGCCTCGCCTCCCTATTGTTGTTAATATTGAATGGTAGTTTTTATCATTTTGGGCTGGCAGAAAAAAAGGTTTTCGTTGTCGTCCGGCCCGACTGCCTCCTTCCCCACCCCCCAGCCCGTTTGTCGATGCTGTCTTACTTGTAATGTTGGGCTAGTAAATTTTGGGGGACAGAGCAAGAATTTTCCCGCATTTACCGATTTTTTTGCCCCCATCGTAAATTCTACCCTGGCGCCGCCTTCCTACGATGATCTATCTGGGAATCGATTTCTGATGTCATGTGTGCTACAAATAGTGGTGGCTTAACGTCAATTTTGGGGGTTACCGTTTTTGGTGGATAAAAGCCCATTTTTGGTACAGGAGGCTTTCCTTATGGACTAACTTTTGATTTAAGAAGGGGTACTACCACAAGACCGGGTTCGAATCGGCGGTAGGGGGGCAATTGTTGGGGATGACCGCCCTCGCATGGTAAAGAAAATGATTGGATTTTATGACATTGTATCTAAGTGAGCTGTATGATGAAAAATTAGCGCACGAAAATATTTTATTCATGATGTGATGAAATAGAACAGGATGGCCACGAGGTGTAAGCCATAAACCTCGCCATGCAGCGGCAATGACGCCCCCCCTTCCACCGCCCCCCACACACAATCCTTTGTACCAAAATATCAGCTGTTACGAGGTGGATGAACCACCATTTTTGTCCGTGGAGCTTCGCCTAATTAACTTAAGTTTGATTTTTAGAAATGGGCGCCAGAGCCAAAACGTGTTCAGGATGCGGGTGGGTGGGTGAGGGCAGTGGTGGGGGTGACCACCCCGCTTTTCCATGGTACAGACATGTAGATTTTATCATCTAGTGTATTTATGAATTGTGATGATGAAAATTATGCACGAAGATATTTAATTAAGATGTGTTGAAATAGAACAGGGTTTGGGCCCGAGGTGAACCCCTAACCCCTGCCATGCCCTAAGGCTCCCCCCTCACTCACGATGCACACCAGTCACACATCACCACACACACACACATTCTACATGCACACACACACACACACACTTCACACACATACCAAGTCACAGCACACACACACACACACACACACACACATACACACCACACACACCACCACACACACACACTACTACATTCATACACACACAGACGTGGCACTCAACACGCATCAAAGGTTATGTAGAAGCAGGTATGTTGCCTAAAAATTTATACTGCTACAAGGTGGATAAACGCACCATTTTGGTTTAGAGGCTTCCTTGTTAACCTATTTTTTTATTCTAGAAAGGTAGCCTCCAAACGGGTTAAGGATCGGCGGGAGGGCATGTGGGGGTGACGGCCGACCCCCCTCCCATGTGTACAGAAATCGCAATATCATGCGGCATAGACACCTTAGCATCCACCTTAGTGATGGAGATAGCCCGTCGGTCCCTAGCTAAAAATTTTGTTTGCCGTTACAAGATGGATCCGGAGGATAATAATGCACCAGCACATGTTTTTGTGAGCTTCCCTTTAATTAACTAAATTGTTGATTTGTATAAGGTTTCAGGATGCAGGGATGACATGTTGGGGTAACCATGCCCTTCCTATGGTACAGAAATGTGAATTTTTTGTGGGCAGTGTCTCAGTATGTTGAGGGCTGTATGATTGAAAGTATGCACAAATTATATCAATTTATTATATATAATACGATGTATTTAAAAGCACAACATGAAGGCTCTGGGTTGACTCCACACTATACCCTTCCTATGGCCTCAGCGCATACGCTCAACTATCTCCCACCTTGGTAATGTAAATAGATGTCTAGGCCAAAATAGAATAATATTCGTTTTTAAGAAAACAAAAGTATATACCAGAATGAAGAAAAGAGGAAAATGGTTCAGGAAGGTGAGGGGGTGGGGGTCCCAACGGTCATGGGAGGATGGCAATAAAAGCGCTGTATGTTTCCTGTGATAAAAGTAAACATGTTTTATGAACTACACGTCAGAAATCAACAGATTAAATTAGTCAGGATGTGGGGAGAATGGTTAGCGATAGGGCAGAAGTAAGCAGAGTAGCAGAGGCGCGGATGATACAGGATGGGGGAGCAGTGCCCATTTTTTCACGTGAATTAACATGCCCCTTCCATTAATGATCCCTTCTACGTATGGAGTTGTCTGCCTTAGCAGAAGTTATAAACTTATAATAATGCCTTTCTTTTTAAAACGAAGCTGAACCCTTTCAAATAGGAGATATATACTTTTTGGCATGCGAAGAGTGCCCCTCTGTATAATGAAGTGTCTCTATAACAGGAAAAATACCCTCTTTACATAAATGGTGTCTGCGTTAATATGGAAGTGCTCCGCTTTTCGGGTGTAGTTAGTGCCCTTTTTCCCTTTCTAAATATTTCCTAATGGTATTTTGATTTTCATGAAGCGTCGCCCTTTTGACCCTTTTCACTGCCTCTCCATCCTGGTAAATCTCTACACATTATGCAAGTGTTGCGATTGTTAGTCCGGCCTATCTACGTGCCAAATTAAGGGTGGGGTGGGAACGTCTTGTCTTGGGCAGGATGTGGGGTCTCAGGTGGGGAAGCTGGAGAAGTACAGCCCGATGCTTTCGCTGTATCCTGTTTTAAAAAATATATCAACATCGTTTCATATTTGTGGCAAAAATATCCACCATATATAGCTCAGCATATCTGTCAAATGTGCATGAATCAGTATTTGCTATATCATGGAGGAGGGTCACCCCCACGCAATGCCCTAAAGCCGTGATCTGGGCACAGTGGTTATGGGTGCTCAACCTTCCTAAAATAAAAATTTATTTCTTTGAGGAAGCCCATATATATACAATAATGGTATTGTGTAATCAACCTTGTAAACGTTAATAATTATATCCTGTATCTACATAATGTAGCCGTGTGTGTATGGGGGGGGGTATCTGCTGAGCATTCGTGGGTAGGGGTTTATTCTGGGGCATTCCATGTCGGTCTTTTCATCAATATAGAATAAATATCTTGGGAATAGTTTCAGTCGTAGCAGCTCATTTAATAATGATACAATGTGCATAAAAATTCACGTTTCTGTACCATAGTGGGGATGCACCCCACCAAGCATGCCCTCATGATCCATGATGCGCTGTAATGGTTTGGGTGGCTCCCCTCTAAAATCAAAATTTAGTTTTTATAAAGGAAGGCCCTTTACCAAAATGGTGCTTTTTCACCATTGTAATGCCTAATAATATGATACATGTATCGTACGATATCTGAGGTGTGTGTGTGGGGGGGGGGGGTCTTGGGCATGGTTTGGGGTAGGGGTTGCGCTTCTGGGGCCATTCCTGTTCTATTATGCTATCATATCATAAATAAATAGTTTGTGCATAATAGCACCTCACTGTTATGAGATATAATGTGGCATAAAATCCACATTTATATATATGGGAGAGGGTTTGCATCACCCTACCATACCCCTGGCGGCTGATCTGAAACCGGTTGGTGGTACCCCTTCTAAAAATCAAAAGTTAGTCCATGAGGTAAAGCTCTGTACCAAATATGGTGCTTTTATCGCACAATGTTCGGATAGTATACGTGTGAAAGAGGAATAAAAAATTTTTTGGAGGTGATAAACGTCTAAATAAAAAGAAGGGGTATTTTTGACGGTAATATGAACAGTTTGGAAAGAAAAGTACATACGCGTACGCGGGGGGGGGGGTTGAGGTGTTCATACACCCACGCTTTTCCCGGGAATACACCTTTTTCACTGAAATCACCCCCCCTTTTTTTCATGCAAAGGAGGGGGTGTTTGAAAAAATGTGAAATCACCATGGAAACATTGAAAAGAAAATGTTGATTTTATTTGGAGCTTGATTGGAGAAAAAAATTTCGTACTTCTCTCCCCCCCTCCCCCCGAGCGAGTATTCGGCCGGCTGGCGTGACCGCGGATAAAGTTTGGACTGGGATTTGGAGGAGATAATATTTTGGTGACTACCCCCCACCCCACCCCCCCCCGCTGATGCGAGTTTTTCGGCGACTGTGTGGCCAGGAAAAATTGTTGGACTTGATTGGAGGAAAAAAATATTTCGTCCCAAAACCCCTCAACCCCCCCCGCCCCCCCCTTGGCCGAGCGAGTTTTTCGGCGGCTGGCGTAAGCCAGGAATAAATTTTGGACGTGGGATGTTCGAGAAAAAATTGGTCACTAGCCCCCCCTCCCCACGAAAGAAATTAAACATAGGAGATTTGGCGCGCGGATGAACACCCCGCTTGGGCAAAGACCTGCGTACGCGCTATGCGAAAGTTTAATACAATATATTTGGAATGGGTGTCCAAACAACAGGAGGTAAGCCGTTGCAAAGACTGTTGTGTTTTATGTGTCTTGTACTCCTACATAAACTTAGGCAGGTAATAAGAAACGATCTAGTTTAATGACGCTTCGTTCCTTTTTACATGTGAGTTGTGGCTAAGCCAAAAATCAAAGGAAGGGAACAAAATTGTGCTGTGTCTGTACAAAGTCCATGTATGTGAGTTTTCTACATTTTTATTCAACTGAAGTTTTAAGCCTCTGACATTAATTACGCTGCACATTTTTAGCCTCTGACATTTTTACGGCATGTGAACATTATTGAGCGTGCTGACATTTTTAGCCTTCTGAATTTTTAGCTGCTGACATTATTGCCTCTGAGCAATTTTTAGCTCCGACATTTTTTACCGCTTGCTGACATTATTACCTCTGACATTTTACCTCTAGACATTATTACTCTGACTATTATTTTACTCTGATGCATTATTACCTGCTTGACATTTTTAGCTCTGACATTCAAATTACTCTGACATTTTTATCTCGCGACATTTTTTACCTGCTGAACTATTATTACGCGTCTGACATTTTTAACCTCTGACATTATTACTCTGACATTTTTTACCTCTGACATTATTAGCCTCTGACTTTTTAGCACTCTGACATTTTTTACCCTCTGAGCAATTTTACCTGTGGCATTTTGCCTCTGACATTTTTACCTCTGGCTATTTTTACCTCTGACAGTTTTACCTCTGACATTATTACCTCTGACATTTTTACCTCTGACATTTTTACCTCTGACATTATTACCGCTGGCATTTTTACCTCTGACATTTTTACCTCTGACATTTTTACCTCTGACATTATTACCTCTGACATTTTTACCTCTGACATTATTACCTCTGACATTTTTACCTCTGACATTTTTACCTCTGACATTTTTACCTCTGACATTATTACCTCTGACATTTTTACCTCTGACATTTTTACACCGAGCCGAGACTGCATGGTGCCCTTATAAAATGGGAAAATGTTTCTGACATGTCTCATGGCAGAGCCTGAAAAGACCTCTAAACATAATATCAAATATTAATGCGAGCGAGCCAGCCTTAGAAATTAAAGCAAGTTGCTCAAAGTCGTTTAAATTCGGGGCACAAATTGACTAAGAGGAAAAAGGAGGCATCTTATCAACCAAAAGACGGTAGCGACATTTAAATTAGAACGGGAGCCTCTAAAATTTGCAAAAACTAGGCCATTGTCACATGTGAGGCTTATCGGAGATTTAAAATTTGACAATTGTTTTTATCTGAAAAGAAAACGATTATGGAAGTAAAAAGGGGAACTCATTCTAAGGGATTATTTTGATGCAAATGATTCAAAAGCGCAAATTATTGTCAAAAAGGAAAAGATTGTAGAAAGGAAATGTTTTTAGGAATTTATGAGAAGTAAAAGGGTATAGTGGATACCCAAATTCCTGGAATACTGGGAACACTATCCCTCCACCCCCCCCCCCCACACACAGCACATTAATTTGAATAATCCTAATAAAAAATATAGAATTTGTAAAATTCTGAGCAAAAAATCACGATATATGTATAAAATCGGAAACATGACATGGGGATATTCAGATCAAAATATCTTTAGCATTTTAAAAGTTTATAAATGTTATTATTAATTGAATAAACACAAAAATACCTTTTTAATTGAAAAGTGGGTGTATAATGTACAGATCACACCCCCCCCCTTCGCGAGAAGTGGTGGGATATATCCCCCAATCCCCCTCCTCCCAATTTACAACAGTGTACATTCGGACAGTTGAGATTGGTGGTATCTGTCTGCCAGTATGATACTACACTCTAAAACCAACGTTTAGTCGGAGGAGCTACACATTCTCGAAATGATTGATTTTAACTAAATTATCATGCAGTGGAGACTAGGCCATACGCAGGAATTTTCATGGGCCGAAATGTTCAAATTATTGAGGGAAAGTGCGAGCGAGAGAGCGAAGCGATCAAGCGTTAGGTTTTTAGGTTTTCAGAATCAAAATTTGAAAGGCATTTCATGAGAAATTCTCACTATATAGCAATTTCATAAATGATTAATTAAT
>JZLH01S0016849.1:2452-12679 GCA_001188425.1 Eucidaris tribuloides | reverse complement strand
GTAGTTGTTTGTAGTTGTTTGTAGTTGTTGTTGTAGTAGTAGTTGCAGTAGTTGTTGTAGTAGTAGTAGTTGTAGTAGTAGTTGTAGTAGTAGTAGTCGTAGTAGTAGTAGTTGTAGTAGTTGTAGTAGTTGTAGTTGTCGTAGTTGTCGTAGTTGTAGTAGTTGTAGTAGTTGTAGTAGTTGTAGTAGTTGTAGTAGTGTAGTTGTAGTAGTAGTTGTTGTAGTTGTTGTTGTAGTAGTAGTTGTAGTAGTTGTTGTAGTAGTAGTTGTAGTAGTAGTTGTAGTAGTAGTAGTAGTCGTAGTAGTAGTAGTTGTAGTAGTAGTAGTAGTTGTTGTAGTAGTTGTAGTAGTAGTAGTAGTTGTAGTAGTTTTAGTAGTAGTTGTAGTAGTAGTAGTTGTAGTAGTAGTTGTAGTAGTTGTAGTAGTAGTAGTTGTAGTTGTAGTAGTTGTAGTACATGTAGTAGTTGTAATAGTTTGTAGTGGGGACTAATTGTATCAGACGTACCAGAATACACAGGAAATCAAGCCTTGAGATCTGTTGACTCTAGTTCGGATGCGCTTTCACGTTTGTTGCACTCGCTGGATTCTCTAGTATATTATACTCGTGTTATAGTCCCCACTCTATGGGATTTGTGCACGTATGTGTTCTTATTTCTACTCCAAATATCGCCATTAGTAGAACACTTACTGCAAAAATTACAAGGCACAACTTACAATAGCCTACCTTTACTTTCATCATCTAACAAATAGGTTTAAATGTCTAGCAAGGCATACTGGTATAGTTTGGAAGTATATGAACCGAAAATGGTATACATGATGTAAACTTGGTTATGTTATCTCCGTCGTCTGAAAAATTCACCCATTGTACCCGGGTAAGATGGCACGGGAGTTTTGTTATGTACAGTGTGTCTCAAAAATAATTGTGCAAGTTAAAAGCGCCCTCTTAGATAATGAGGAAAACATTTTTGTGACGTCATGCTTACATCACCAGCAAGGGCATAGTCTTAGCTTTCAAATGCCGTTTGTTTTATTCAGTTTGCTTGATTTAATCCTGAGATATGTTCAGTTAACAACGAAAAGGTAAAATCACAAATGTGCCACTTTTACTACAGTCAGGCCATCTTCCCGTAGAAGTGACACAGTTGTGATTCCACCGTTTTGTTGTTTAAAAGATATCTTGAGATCAAAACAAGTAAATTGAACAGAACAAGCAGCATTTGAAAGCTAAGACTTTGCCCTTGATGTTGACGTAAACATGTGTCACAGCAGTATTTTCTAACGGTCAAAGAGGGCGCTTTTCACTTGAACCATTTTTGAGAAGTTCTGCAGCATGTCTTAAAAAATTCTTCAAATAAAAAGCGCCCTCTTCGACAATTAGAAAATACTCTGGTGACATTATGCTTACATCACCGTCAAGGGCAAAGTCTTAGCTTTCAAATGCCATTTGTTCTGTTCAATTTGCTTGTTTTAATCTCGAGATATGTTGTAAACAACAAAACGGTGGAATCACAATTGTGTCACTTTTACTCGGGACTGTAGTAAAATTGGCACAATTTCGATTTTACCCTTTCTTAATTAAATTAACATAGCTCAAGATTAAGACATGCAAATTAAACAAAGCTAATGGTATTTGAAAGCTAAGACTATGCACTTGACGTTGACGTAAGCATAATGTCACAAGAGTATTTTCTAATTGCCAAAGAGGGCGGTTTTCACTTGCACAATTTTTTTGAGACACACTGTATAAAGTGCATGTTTACTGTTTGGTTTCCATTCATGTAATACTTTCATTAGACTTTATATTCACATCTTGTTTGATTTGTTTAATAAAACAATGATTGATTGATTGATTGATTGATTGATTGATTGATTCATTCATTTACTTCTCTGCTATAGACTGAACTCGGGGTCTGAAGTGGTCTGGTTTCGTTACGAGGAAGAAGGAGAAAAATCATCAGTGGGAAAGGGGGATTACGAGTTATCCGATTTTGTCTGGTAATTAAGATCTGCTCATAGTATGTCACAAAACAACTCAGTATACAGAGTGTTTTGAAAAAAGCAGACCCCAACATCCACCAGGATCCTATAAACATAATCATGTTTAATGAAATATATCATCGCAAAGATGATTGATTATCCCCGCGCCCGACGAAGTCGGAGGGGGATATAGAAACGCCGCCGTCCTTCCGTCCGAAACACTGGTTTCCGTTCAATAACTTTAGTAATGTTTGATGGATTTTCTTGAGATTCGGTATATGAAGGTACATGATATCAAAATACAGCCCAAGTTCGATTTCGGAGGGTGTAGCTCAAAGGTCAACGGTCATAGCTCATTAAATGCGAAAATTGGTTTCCGTTTGATAACTTTACCAATATTGGACGGATATTGATGAGATTTGGTATGAAGGTATATAATATCAAAATACAGCCCCAATTCGATCTTGGAGTGTGTAGGCTAAAGGTCAAAGGTCATATTATTCTTGTTCTTATTCTCATTACATGCGAAAACTGGTTGCCGTTCGATAACTTTACTAATATTTGACGGAGTTTGGTAAGATTTGGTATGAAGATACATGATATCAAAATACAGCCCAAGTTTGATTTCGGAGTGTGTACCTCAAAGCTCAAAGGTCATAGCTCAATAAATTTAAAGTAGCTTCGTGGCATATGTGCTCTCGGTTCCAGGTCATGCAACCTTTTTACCTCCAGTGTACACTCACTCTCTGACTTTTTTTTTTACCTTCACAGACATTCACTCTGTCTTTAAAAATCAAGACTCTTGTTTTAGTCAAAGCAGGTGACCGAAAAAATAGTTTTCTTATCAATATACAAAGACAGGTCAATCTAAATGTCTGGAAGCCAGACTAGGGCATATCATGTAGCTTGCCCATGAACTGTTTAATATTAATGCAAATTCTATGCATACTATTCTGACAAAGGTTGCTCTTAACAACCTGACAGCTTGCTGGAGGCTTGGTAGACGTATAGCAACAACTAATATATGCAATTTACATTTTTGGTATTGAATAATGTAATCATAAGAACAGGTGAGAAAAATAACTTTGCACTAGGTTTCAGAAGAAGAAGCATCCTTAATGTGAATACATTGTGAAATGGTCTGTTGCATATTTATACTAGGTGTTAAAAATAAAATTGGTTAATTTTGATATTTAATAACACAAAAACTATACACCAGATAATACTGACAAGAAATTTGAGTTATAGCTGAAGAGTGAACAATTTTGTTGGAGGTGTTCAATACGATATCAATAATCAGTTTTATGTAATTTATGCTTATTTAAAATGTTGGAGTTCAGATTTTGCTCAGTATCCAGTCCCCTGTACAAAATTGAAACTGCACAGAAAACAAATGGTGTGTGTCAGAGTGTGTGTCTAGTCCCCACACAATAGCATTCAAGCAATGGACAATGGCTGGAATAGCACACGTTCGAACCGTTGGTATGCGAGTTTCATTACGTCCAGGTGAGATAATGCTTTATATATTCGTAAGTCCTAGCGACTGCTGACCTATTCACTATCCACAGCCATTGTCTGTTGCTATTGTGTGTGGACAAGGCCACACATCTGACACACACCATTGATTTCTGTACAGTCTCAATTTTGTACAGGGGTTGGATTTTGAGCAAAATCTGAACTCTAACTTTTTTAAATAAGCATGAATTACATAAAACTGATTATTGATATCGTACTGAAACCACCCAACAAAAATGTTCACTCTTCAGCTATAACTCAAACTCATGCCATTATCATCTTATAGCTTTTGTGTTATTACATATCAAAATTAACCAATTTTATTTTTAACACCTAGTATTTGGATTGAAAATGGGTAAAATAAATTCTAAAAAGAATTATTTTGAAAAAAAGGTATGTAGGCTACCATATCAGAAATCTAATCACTTATGGGGAAATATAAGGGGCATAATCGATTAGATTATCAGGCCTGTAGTGTAGCTTGATTGATTTTTCCCAAATTCTTTTATGATAAATGTCCTGATTAGTTTTTTACACACTTTTCAAAATTTAGGAGTAGGGATTTTTTTTTTGCATAACTCTCTTGTTTATTTATTTGTAAGTAAAACACAATTATAATAAGCTTATAGCTAATTAAATTCAGCAAAGAATAAGGCGAAATTTAGCCCTCTTCAACCTTGAATCTTGAACCTTGTCATGCATAGTATCAAAATGCAATTTGATTTTGGATTATGTACATTTATGCCAAAGGTCAAAGGTCGAAGCTCATTAAATATGTAAGAATAGTTAATTACATGTTCCGTTCCATGACTTTCGATGAATGTTAGACAGATTTTGATCTTCAAGTACGTATGCCAAAGGGCAAAGTTAACACTTTATGAAACATGCATATGTAAGCTATTTGTACCCGGCGAGGGGGTGATACGCTTTGCGTTGTCCTTGTTACTCTTTCATTTGATACAATATTTGTAATAAATTTAGCCTTGAGTTATCGAATTGCAAACATTTTAAATCAGTAATGTTAAAATTGCTTTGCGCAAAAGATTAAAAGTTTAATCATCAACACGCCCACAGATGGTAATAGCCACTGAGACAACCCACCTGTGATCGTGTTGATGAATAGATTTAAATATTATGCGCAAGCAATTTTAACATTATATAAGTATTCTTCCTTTTTCAGGACCCTCAACTTTTCATATTCGAATGGAAGAAACGGCCGCTAACATACTCTTCTCATTAGAGCCACTCTTCCCATTGATCTCAGAGTTAATCTTCATAAGCCTAATGATCGTTGTCGTCGAAAGGGTTCTCCTCTATTGCTGTGTTACGGACAATGCCCGTCGCGCCCGGGACAAGGCGTCCGGTTTTGCTTGGATCGCTAGGTTGATCTCACCATTGGTCCTAATGAGGCATGCAACATGGACAATGCTTAGTTTGAATACATTCTTGGTATCGTACTCCATTTCTCTGGTGATTGTGTTGGCGGTTGGGAAGTTGATAACAAGAAGTCTGATTTACTGACTCGAGATGATGACCCTATTTTGCCGCCATAAAGGAGAAACATATAACTTTGCATAAATTGAGGCGTCCACCGTCGTATCAGCTGAGATAGTATACAAATATAATTATACTGATACGAGAGTCTCTGGTTTAAACTATGGCGAGCCCGAGGTTACATGGACTGTACTTTTTTCCCAAGGGGGGCAGCCCCGAGGGAAAATAGTTAACAGTCAACGTAACCGAGGGCGTCATAGTTTCAAACAGAGACTCTCAGGACAGGATATATTTGTTTTATATCCGTCATCGAATTAACAGGGAAATTACACAAAGAAAAAAAAAGGAAAATGAAATGTACTTACGGTACCCCTACCAGTAAGTGTGTGTCGCACGGCATACAGGTGCGCGATTTTTTCCCCTTTCGCTACGGATAGGGATACAATTCCATTAACGTATACTTTAGTTGGTCGAGTACCAATTTCATAAACCTATAAAACACTAATTTAATCCTCATTCTTATTTTAACTATAATCCTAACTCAAACTCGACGAACTTACCCCAGTGTTATAATTTTAAACTTTGCAAGACTTCCATACGGGTGTAGCACGCTATAATGTCTTTCACGCGCACGGAAAAGAATAGCGTACGGTACATGTGTTTGTACACACGATTTATTCAGCTTTTGAATTAAGCTCAATTCGCGATCCCGCTGTCGGGTACTAGTCAGTCGCGGGTGGGGCAAATCAGAGCTAGAGTACCTCTATAGAGGTACTCTAATCAGAGCGGGTTTATAGCGCCCTCAGTGTTGAGAGTAATGTACTATAGCACTCATATTAGAGTACAATAGTACTTTACTATTGTACTCTCCGAACTACTATAGTACTTTCAGAACTCACAGAATAGTGTGTTTATTTTTCATCATGTGACATACTTTTGACCAACCAAAATTCAAGAAACTTACGATGAAGGATATAAAAAAAGTCTATAAATGACTTCTATAACCATGGGAGTATCCAGAAAAAAAATCAATACCAGGTTAGTTGGAGGGTAAATGGTTGTTTATGCTAATAAATGTTCATGACGTGATTATCATGTGTTCGAGGAATAAGATGTTATGCAACAAAAAGTAACACAAAACACTTAAAACGGTGATATTTTGGTGCATTTCTTTCCCTGTGCCGAATTCTTCTTCTTCGATTTTGGGGAACCGGCCATTTCTCGCCAACCAATCAGATCGCGGGTGCGGTGGTCTCAAGCTGACCTGAAATGACCGATGCATGCGGCCCAACTCGTGTAAATCGCACCGTATCAAGTTTTGCACTTTTTGAATCAATAAACTGATCCCCCTGTTTCGACTGTCCTGTTCCAATGGAACAAGTGAGTTAAGGCATAAAATTAACAGCAGTTTACTCATATGGGTCCTTGCTGAGGGTATTTTAATAAAGTTGTTCAAATCTTAACCAATATTGTCTAAAAGGTGGATTCCACCATCATGGTTGTTTAAAAATCTAAACAGCGTTTTTACTGTGTAGTTGATAAAAAGTAAGGTTTTCTTTTAGTCCATCTGTAGTTTAAGGGCCTTATGCATGCAGGGAAACTCATGAATGATCAATAATATCCCTTTATATTATTATTTTAATCCGTTTGATTGTCTGGGCGGTGCGGTGCGTAATTTTATCTTCCATCTGCACTCTAAAAAACACACTATAGTTAATTTGAATAGAAATCAATTCAAATGGGAACTTACGAGATTTCTATGCAAAATGCGATCAAATCTTAAGAGGATTCTTTTCATATTTTAATACGTTCTGATCACACCTTAATAGAATATATTCTAAGTGTGATCAGATTTTGGGTATAAAATTTCGTTAGTCCCCATCTTGAACGATTCCTATTCAAATTGATTAGTTTGTTTTCAGAGTGGGTTAATGTGTCATTCTTAAATAAATACTGTTTAATATTAGGGAAGTTCAATTTGAAAACATGTCAATCCTTTGTCTGAGCTATAAGATAGTGTCAAGATAGTGGACCATTGTGTCACTTTCTAGATGTAATCGTCGTAAAGATAAATTTTCTCCATTAATTTTATTTCAGCGAATCCAGAAACAAAATATGAAAGTTAGAGCAATTTTGGTAAATCCATTTGAAGAAATATGATTTTTCAAAACTCGGTTTGTGGGGCTCTATAGAAATTCTGTTTGCCAGAACAGAAAATCCACTGACTCTGTGCATGAATACTTACAATTAAAAAAAATCATTAGAATTTCAACAATAAAGATATAATCTCCCATTTTTCCTCAGCCAGTATGAATTTGCATGCCTCAGTTACAAATTGCTAGTTCAATTGCTGTGTTGCTAGCCCAGAAAATATCGATTTATAAAAGATTCTGTTTGAAGACAATTAAACGTTGTTCTAGTGTGACATCACAGACTGCAACATAATTACCATCTACAGAGGACGACTTACATATTTATTCATTTTTAACAAACGGTGAAGCTTCTGCAGTTTACTGAATCCACAACAATATCTGGGGAACGTTCCCTTTAAAGAGAATACACAGTACTGGTTGATGATTGGAAATCCTTCATCAAAATCTCACATTTCATTGGTTTCGAGGTAAGAGTATATTACATTTGCATTATAATGTGGGACTAATTCACTTCATATGCAATATAAAGTTGAGGGATTGGCAATTTGAAAAGGTGAAGTTTTCCATTGGAAGTTCCCATTCCAATTGCAAAGTGTGTATGTCAACAATTAATAGTCCCATATATTGATTTCTGTGTTAGTACTTTGTCAGCAGTGGGGATTTGAGTAGCAGATTTGTCAAAAACGATGTGTTCTGTTGTTTTCAACTAATCTCTCCTGTATAAAGAGACATTTTCAAATTCTGTTCACAGAAGGTTTGAAAGCAGCTGATATTAAAATGATGTTGTTCTGCAAGTACTCAATCTTATCTTTAAACTTTCGAATTCATACCAATAACTATTTATTATGTAAATACTGTTTTGCGTAGGTACAACTCAGAGTAATGTAATTTATCGTGTATATGATTTTAAATATTTTTATTACAGTTTCGTAAGCTGTGTGATAGTTTCGGTAGACTGGATCTACCAAAAAACTCTATGATTATATTGATAAAAGATGTCAAATAAAATGATTAAATTCAAGATAGTTTTAATGAAATCAATACAATTTGCTCCTCTTTCATTAATTAGGTCTACCAGCTATTTGTATTCTGTTTTATTCTGATAAATGGTTAATTGTGAAATGGTGATTTGATCATGATTTGGAGATCTTAAACCAAGTGTTACTAGTAGTATTGATGAGATCAGTACAATTTAACTCATTTATTTCTATTGTTCATATAAACAGTGAAAAACACAAAGTGAAATTAATTTAGTTTGAAATATGTTGTTCAAACTAATTCAAAATTTTAAATGCGAGATAAAAAACAAGCATTTGAAAATTCCGAGAGGACGGGAAGGGGGGGGGGGGGGCAATTGCCCTCTTCCCCACCAAGCTGTGTACTGCCATACCCCCACACATACACAGAACATATACGTGCACATATACACACGCTCACACATGCACGCACGCACGCACACACGCACACACACATACACAAACATACACACGCTTGCACACGCACACACACACACATACACACCCACCCACCCACACACACCCACACCCACACACACACACACACACCCACCACCACCACCACACACACACACACACACACACACACACACACACACACACACACACACACACACACACACACACACACACACACACACACACACACACACACACACACACACACACACACACACACACACACACACACACACACACACACACACACAAACACTCCCACGTACATTTCATGCAGACGAAGTATACACGTGTTGTGTATTTGTGTTTCTGTGTGTATATGTCTTTTTGCGTGTCTGCATGTGCCTGTGTGTGTATGTGTGTGTGTGTGTGTGTGTGTGTTTCTGTGAGTGTGCGTGTCTGTGTGTGTCCGTGTGTTTGTGTGTCTGTCTGTGCCTGTGTGTGCTGTGTGTGTCAGTTTGTGTCGGTGTATGTCTGTGTGTAGGTGTGACTGCGTGTGTCTGTGTGTTTGTGCGTGCGTGTGTGTGTCTGTGTGTCCGTGTGTCTTTGTGTGTGCCTGTGCGTGTCTGTGTGGGTCAGTTTGTGTCAGCGTATCTGTGTGTGTCTGTGTGTGTGTCTTTGTGTGTTTCTGTGTGTGTGATGTCTGTGTTTGTGTCCGGGGGGGGGGGGTACTCAGATTATAGTCGGACGGGGGTGTGCCGCTGAGAACTCCGAACCCATACCCACATCTAAGGGTCCTTTTGCCGTAAATAGGCACCCATGTCTAAGGGTTTCAAAAATTTTTGGCGCAATAATGTTTCGCAATGGCAAGAATTACAATAATGGCCTAATTCTTTTGGATTTTGAAAAAAATGCAGTTAATTGGTGCAAACATGATAACAACATACTCTCCCAGTGAATAACAAAAAGCGATAGTATGTAAACAGTAATAATTTGATTATAACCATTCAATAATATTGTAGCATTCATATGTACACTGTTACAAATGAATAGTCAAGTGCATTGAAAAGAACCGCAAACAACCTTGCGAGATTGAGCTTGAAGTAAAACAACAACAATGATTGCAACATCGCACTGATGGAAATTCCCGTTACTATTTACAGAGCAATGATGACATCAGCCCGTGGTGTGGGCTGCCCAGCTGATCATAAATCATTTTGCAGATGTACAAGTGCACTGTACATACATGAGAGATGAAATAGTTTATCATGGTATATAAACACACACACAAAAAGTAACTACCCCCTTTTTAAACTACCATAACTTTTTAACGAAATAAGTTTTAGCAAAATCATGTGGCGGGAGTATTTCTACATGCATTGACAAACTTATGTATGAAAATTAATGTGCTTCATCCGTTAAGCCATGCATGAGTGAACATGCGTTAAAGGCAAATATGTCACTTTTGAAAAGTCACAAGGGTCATTTTGGGGAATTTGTGATGCAGGATTTTGACAATTTTGTTTCTGGTGAATGATTGAGTGTGTTAATCATCTATCGATTGACCCCCTTACACTTCCCCTGGTGCTTTTCGCATATTTTACGCTTCACTGAGTTCAATATAAAAATTTCCACATTTCTCAATTTTGAAATTGTAATATCCATTAAGTTTA
>JZLH01S0016825.1:950-21399 GCA_001188425.1 Eucidaris tribuloides | reverse complement strand
AAGTAAGTAGTGTTTTGTAGTATAACGTTCAAGAATTGTTCAGTAATTAATTATTCAGATTAATGATTCAGATCAATTTGTCACTAAAGAAGCAAAATATGTAGATTTGTAAAGGTGAAACTACAATTTTTCCTTTCCTCGGAGGGGAAAACCAAGTGTTGTTTTTTCTGTGTTTTGCATGGCGAATTTTTATTGCAATTATATGGTTTGGTTGTAAAAATACGATGATTTTTTTGGCTCGCTCGCTACGCTCGCTCGCATATTAGAATTTATATTTTTCGTCTCGGGACCACCAGCAGCACAATCTACTTGGGGGCTTAATGTTGCCACAAACATCATGAGTGATTGTATTGTTCTCTATTGAACAGAAAGAAATTATGTTACTAAAAAAGTGAATTTTGGCACTAAATGGCGTCAAATAGTCATGATAAAGCAGAAAGGATGGTATATTTACCGTAGACCTTCACAGTACAGTCAGGATCCGCGCCCGCAAGGGACCTATGCGCAAAATTCAGCCACAATTTTTTGTGCCCTCGTATTTGAAAATCTAGAATCCCCCCTGAATATACTGCCTTATCTTAATCACTAGGACTGTTTTAAGTCGATAAAGCATGCCAAAAACAGCACCAAATCGCACGATTAATTGTATCAAAATTCCAAAAGCTCTCACCGTGGGAGGGGGGGGGGACACCCCCCTCCCACACCCCCCCAAGATCAAATCCTGGCTACGCCACTGTGCCTAACCTACTCCACTTATCCCAGGCTCAGATTGATAAAAGGACAAACATATGATTATGGCAGCTTGCTCTTTTTTGTCGAGAAAAATATGGTTCTATTTCTATTTTCATTATCAAGAGCCTTTGCAAGTTACGTGTATACTGATTTACATAATGCATGCCGGAATGAGTTTATGAGCGTGAATTTTTTATTCTCCCTTTTCACAAAAATATTTTCGATACTAAAATTATTAAAATTGCTCGCTCGCTGGCGCTCGCTCGCAGGAAATTACTTTGAACCAGCGATAGTGGTATTGCAGAATACACGTATCAAATCCAATAAATTCATCTTCCAAGTTACCAGCATTCTACATCCCTACAAATTTTATTTAGTTTTGCCATGAATGCCTTTATAACGCATTAATTTCAAATAGGATACGGGTTATACGACCTTAATAACAGGCCGGTAGCATGCGGGGAAGGGGGTGAGTCGGGTGTGTACGTATCCACCCCCCCAAAAAAAATATAAATAAATAAAAATCTGAGAGGTCCATTTTTTTTCTAAGAACGTATTTAGTAATTAATCATTGACTGTTCTGTCAGCGAAACAACAGTGCTAACAGAAGGTCAAAATGTGCTCATAAAATCACCAGACCTCTTGGGCTTCAGGGGGCTCCGCCCCTGACCCCTCACAAATTATTCAACGTGTTTTAAAATGACCTGCTATCAGCAGCTGACAATAACAAAAAAATCATACCAAAGGAAGAGAAAAAGAGTTTGAAAGTGGGGCGGTTTTTAAGTATTGTCGACTATCCATTTCAAGAAACAATAGCGTTAAGAGAGGGGCCAAATGTGTTCATAAACCCGCCAGAAACTCATGCGCTTCAGGGGGCTTCGCCCCTGACCCCCACCTGCATGACCTGGGACCCTATAGGGATTCCTAAAGGCGGGCCCCTAGACCCCACATGTTCGGATAGTAAGCCCACCCCCCCGCACATATTAAAAAGTTATGCAGCCCCTCATTGTATCAAAGGCTGTTTTTGTTATTGTTTTACTTCACCCCCCCCCCCCCCCACTGAAAATACAGGCCTGAATAACACATATAGGCTGATTCCGTTTGTGCTGCACATAACGGTATAAATTATTTCGAATTACTTCGAAAGAATACACCACAAAATGCGTTTTTCTTTTTGGAATTTCAAAATTTTCCAAACCGCTCGCCTCGCTGCGGCTCGCTCGCGGAAATTCCCTTTAACTAAATGAATTGCATAGGTAAAACATAGGTTCTATTCTGTAAACATAAACATCAAAATAACGATTTTATACAAGATTATTGAAATGGTTACAAAAATTGCAAAACAGCTCCTGGCATTTCAGTACCCCTATATTACACGCTTGGCGTACACAGCGGTTTAAATTTACTATATGAAAATGAAATTTCGGGTGAGCGACTGGGTGCCCCGCCCCAATGAGTTGACCCACGGTCGCCACTGAGTAGTAGTAGTAGTAGTAGTGGTTGTAGTAGTAATTTAATGTAATTATTAATTAAACACAATTAACGTTCTTTGGGGCCAATGACATTGAGTTTTGTTAATCAGTGTATCAACGAGAAATACACTTTACATAAATGAAATGGAAAATAATAGAAACGAATGTGGCGAAAAAGAGAACAAGAAACTGAATTTACATCTGTACGAAACAATACTTAAAAGAGAACATTCACAAATTTTAGCAAGTACCGTTCTGTTTTTATTGTAATAAAGTTAGGATAACTAGAAATACATGTACCTTCGGATACTGGCCCACTGCATTCACGTCATCGTGATCGATCTAGTTTCAAATCCGCCGGGGAGGGGGCAAGGTGGAGGTGCCCCCTTCTCACTGCACAATTTTGGTCTTTTATCTTTTTTTTTTTTTTTTTGAAATCTGATAAATGTAGCAAAAAATGATTTTCCTCGACTTGCTATTGGCCAGTAAATTTTGATTGTGATTAGTATAATTGCACATACCATTAACCAGCATACAAATTCCCAATTCCGGCTTCCATTCTTCAAGCACTATTCATATCATATATAATAGGAGTGCATCTTTTCTACGGCAGTAATCAATATATTTTTGTATTAACTTGTTGTACAAGTGTCATATTATTATCTGTAACGTCAGACTTATAATATCATTGTAATATACTCAATTTGTTTTAACTACGGACTTGGATCTGTAAATGTACATGAGCGAGCTGCATATATTTTTAGCTCTAATATTAAATGTATTTTTTACTTTGTTTACTTTTATATTGCATTTCCAAATATTTTTCCAACTATTACACATTAAGATTTAGCTATGTTTGTTATCAACGTTTTGTATTTGTTGCAAATAATTAATGCTATATTTACATAATCAAAAGTAGTTTTTTTTATTAATGTTTCTAATATGTAGGCCTATGTATGATTATTATAACTTCTTTACGTTATTTTTCTTATAGTATTGTCGACTGAAATTATGTTGCGCTTTTTTCTCTTGTCATTTTGTTATACTAATTTATTTTATGTTTCAAGAAAATAACATGAAATGAATGAAATTAGTTTGTTGATTGATTCTGCAGAGAAACATAATTTCAAAACAATATATCAAGCAAGCAAGCGACTTCAACCAAATTCGCATAGAAAAAAGTATGGATTGATTGATTGTGCAAACCAAACTGCTTAGATACTAATGACTCAGAACATTTGATAGGCTAACCTTGTGGAGCCTCAATTTAAACAATTGTCAAACTTTGATATCTGAGCTACATAGTAGTGTTCAAATGGACAAATAAACACCCTAGAATACAAAAGTTTGGAAATTTACACTGCCAATGGCAAGTTATACATTAATAAACAATAAAACTCGGGGCGAGTTTTATTAACCTAGGTGTACACACAGTAAGTTTATGGGAGGAAATGGGCAAGTGAATCTGGTCAACTTACGATTTTCACTTTCTTAAAGCACTTAATAATTGTTTTACACTGCAATTTTTTCAGGGCTTCATCAAAGACACTGGTGGCATGGAGAATCATGCGGCTCAGATTTTTTTTTAACTGTGGTAAATGTTAGCCAATACCTTTAAGCGTCTGTATTTTAACCGTCTTAAAGGACACGAAAATTGGTGTGTGCTGGGGGGGGGGGTGTGTTAAGGATGATCAGTTGCTCAGACTATGAATAATTTGAAAATTGAACACTTTCTAGGTAGTAAGGATGCTTGGGACATATTAAACCTGCCCCTCCTCACATAGATAAATAATTGAATAAGTAAATTAATTAATTAGTATTAACCAGTATATCACATGCATTTATACTGTCCTGAAAGATATTTGTATTCACATTTGTCTATGTATTTATCAATCAATCCATCAGTCTGTGTATCCATCGATATAAGTGATACAATATATAGCTATTATGAACAGTCAAATATTATGACACTTGTGTGTGTTCGATCCTATATGAATAACTGATGTAAGTACTGTGCGTTGCATTCGACATTTCTAATATGGAATGAAATTGTATCTGGATGACCTTGCCTTGAGTACTGCAGGTAATATAATCTCCATGATTTTATTTGTAACCGTGACCTGATTCTTTAAAATTTGTTTAATTGTTTGCAATAGTGATGGTAGTTAGATGAAAATATCACCTTCCATAACTTGCTTCACCTACGATACATTATACGCCAGGGAAGGTTACGCAGCCCTCCTTTGCGTAAGTTTCATGCACTTGGCGTACAGTTTGCAGAGGCATAAAGCATAATACGTCGTTTATGTACACTGTTGGTCAAAAAGTTGGAATCATTTTTTTTCTACCTCCGTTGATGAAATGCGTTTGACAATGATTTATTCCTTAAAGATAATAATGTGCATTGTAAGATGTTATTGGACAATAATGTGCGAGTATTGGATTCTTTTGCGTGACAGCTGAAGTATGTGTATGCTATAAGTATAAACAGGGGTCTTACGTCCGGGGTGGTAATGGCGCATTAATTGCCTTACAAAAAGGCAATAATACAGCACATCAAGACAGTTTCGAACCTGGGATTTCCCGATTACATGACCATAGGTTTATCATTGAATCATGACCGTACATAAACACTACACAAAAAATAAGTTACCCCTTTTTGAAAATTCCATAACTTTTTAACGAAATGGGTTTGAGCATACTAATTTGGCAGGAGTGTTTCTGCACTCATTGTCTAACTTCTGTGTGGAAATGTGATTGATCCGTCAAGTCATGCATGAGTGAGCATGTAATAAAGGCAAAAATGCCACTTTTCAATAGTCACAAGGGTCATTTTGATGGATTTGTGATGCAGGATTTTGACAAATTCTGTTTCTGTTGAATGATTAAGCGCTGTTTATGTTAATCAGCTATCGTTTGATCCCCTAACAATTCTTTTGGCACTTTTCGCATATTTACCCTTCAGTGAGCTCAATTAAACAATTTCCATTCATCCTCAATTTTGAAATTGTAAAATCCATTAAGTTAATTGAAAAAAATGAAATCCGATATTTTTCAGCAAAGTGTATCTTTACACGTTGTATGGACATAAGAGGTTGTAACCATGTCAGGGTTCAGTGAGCACACTTTATATATTAGCAAAAAATTCCATTATTTACCATTATTTTGGCATGAGAGATGACTCCTGTGACTTTTGAAAGTGACATTTTTTGCCTTTAATTCATGCTCACTCATGCATGGCTTGACGGATTAATCTTATTTTCACACAGAGGTTAGTCAAGGAGTGTGGAAATGTTCCTGAGAAGTTATTTTGGTAAAACTTATTTCATTAAAAAGTTATGGTATTTTGAACAAGGGGGAACTTACTTTTTGTGTAGTGTTTAGATGGAACTCGGGCAGAGGGAATAATACTGCTATAACTGTAACTATAACTGCGGTACGTATCCACTACTGCATGTAGTTATGGCGCACAGACGCATGCGCACTCCCCCCCCCCACACACACACGAGCACACTCACATATACACAACCTGACCCATGACTGTGTATGATCAACAGCTCATTATTGCCAATAAATAAAAGGTGTCAGCTTCCAATTTCTTTCCATGTATCCTGAGAAAGGCACGGATGTGGCGGCTTGAATTGTCGCCGGCGACAATATGTGACGCCTTTTTTTTGCCTCAGTGGCGGCAATTTGTGTCATTTAAATCCCAACCTAACGTCACAAATTATCGCCACTAACTAAATGTGTGTATGTGTGTGTGTGTGTGTGTGTGTGTGTGTGTGTCATGTGTCTGTGGGTGTCCTTCTATGTGTGCCTTATACCTGTTTATGTGTCTGTTCATGTGCGGTTGTGTGTCTGCGTCTATCTGTGTAACATTGTCGTCTCCTCCTGGTGACGCTTGCGCCCAGACCCCTCACGCTAGCATGGAATACAAGAGCAGCGCGGGCAACGTCGAACGCCGTGTCTTTGTTTCTATGTGCAGAGGCATCCTGTGGGCAGGGGGGGGGAAACGCCAAATGAATAAATATTTTAGAGGGGGGGGCAAACATACGATTTGCCCCTCAATAATTTTGACAACTTGAAAAACTCATAATATGCAAATTGCATTTGCAATGCAAATATATATTTTAAAAAGCATTGGAAATCTTAGCGCGCAGAAAATTTTGGACATTTTTTTCACTTTTGCCCCCCCCCATCCGAAACATGGATCGACGTCCCTGTTCGTGTGTGTATCATCATCTTGTCTGTGTGTTGGTGTGTGTCTGTACGTGTCTGCGTATATGTCTGTATGTGTGTCTGCTTGTCTGTGTCTGTGTCTGTGAGTCGGTATGTGTATGTTTGTGCGTGCATCAACCATGGTGCGTGTCTCTGTGAGCATGGTAGCGTCCATGCTGTGAGTATCTGTATATCTGCGTGTGTGTATGTCTGTGTGTGTTTGTGTTTGTGCCTGTGTATGGTTGTGTGTGTCTGTTTGTGTGTCTGCATGTCAGTGTGTGTGTTAATTTAAGAATTCTGTAGAGAAGTTTGAAGACCAAGCCCTATCACCATAATAAAAACAAAATAAACGAAATTAGAATCCGAAAGATATAGCGCTGTGATATTTTAGAAATTCTAAATAAATTTTCATAATTAGCACAATCAATGAAACACACAATTCTGAGAAGTTTTGAATATCTCACAGAGCTTTATCGGTATAAGGAATCAGAATTAAACAGGTGAAAAAATAACAGCAGTAGCAAACTTAACATTTTGAACTCACTAAGACACATGCAAAGGCACACAGACACATACAGACACATGATACACAAACGAACAGGAAAACACAGATACATACAGACACGGACATGCACACATACACAAACACACACAGACAATTATACAGACACACACAGATACACATACACACAGTCACACACACATGAATAAACACAGACATACGAACATATACAGACACACAGACACAGACAAGCAGACACTAAGAAAGACACACAGACTGACAAACAAGACACAGACACATAAAGACACACACACAGACACACAAACATACAGACGCATACACACATACACGCAAACACATATACACAATACACATACAAACATACACCTACATACCCACAAACGAATGTTATTTGATCATGGCTGGCGACAATTCGTGCTGTCAGAATTTTCACAAATCGTCACAAATAATTGTCACCGGCGACAACTTGTGCCGCAACTCATGGATTACAAGCAAACTTGGAACATTTTTTTGTAAGAACAAAAGATCAACTAATGGGAAGAAGTATTAATGATGATCTGTGTTCTCTGACATTTAAATTAAGTCACTTCAGAGATCAGTCGGACTTTTCTCGGGGACTTTCCCGTAATTAGCATAGTACATAATCAGAGGCGTCGATCCGGTGGGGGCAGCTAGGGGCATCCCCCCATGAAAATATTGGGGTGGGGGCAAACATATCAATTCGCCCCCTCCCCAATAATTTTGACAACTTGAAAAATTCATAATATACAATGTAAATAACATGTTTTAAAAAGCATTGGAAGGCACTATAAAACCATTTAACATGACATAAAACCACTATTAAACATACAAAATTGTCATTTTTTCGGCGCGCTTCGCGCACGAAATATTATATTACAATTTGGCTCGCAGAGCGCGCCGAAAATTTTGGACATTTTTTTTTTCACTTTTGCCCACCCCCATCCGAAACATGGATCGACTTCCATGGTACATATATAACGTCCAAGTTCAACGATGACGAATGTTGCAGTGAGTACATACAGCCATGAACATGTTTGAATGCTTATCTACATGACTGTATTTACAATAGCAAAAACATGACCACATTATTATTTATATCAGGCATTTTAGCAGTAAAATAAAACCGCATGTTTTCCTTCCTCTTTAATGATTGCCGTCCATATCACAGCATGTTTACCTTCTTCGCGGGAAATGTCGCTACTTTTGCCATATTCCCCTGTGCTGAAGACTAGTGCAATATGAGACCATGTAGCACTCGTCGCCGATATGTTGCGCATGCCAGAATCCATTATTGCCGGTGATTTCAATTCAAAATTCACCGCGGCAGTACGCTGCACACAAAGTCCCATAGGGTTCCGTGTAAAGTAGACGTTGTGCAAACCTGTACATAGGCTGTAACTGTTAGCGTTACTGTTTGATAGTGTTACAAAAAGTTTGGAAGCTCTGCACTTTCTTTGAACTTTGAAGTTTAGATATGTATGTATTCCAAAGGGATTATTCGAAGTTTTCAGCGGTTACAGTTTGAAGTTCAAGTTATTCAAAACGTGTCATATGAATGGAATTTTGTTTTAAGCGACTATAGATTTCAACAGCATTGGAATTTGGATACATCTTCAGTATTTCTAGATTCATGTACATTTACAGCAACAGTTGACTACTTTTGAGATGAGATATGGGCCCACAATCAGGGTAAGTCAAATGAATTTCTAATTTTACACAAAATGCCTGATATAAATAATAATAATTATATTGCATGGCATAATTCGGGGGATACGAGAATTTATTGCCCGCGCTGGGACCATATTGCACTCGTCCTACGGATTCGTGCAATATGGTCCCAGCTTGGGCAATAAATTCTTGTATCCCCCTCATTGCCATGCAATATAATATAAATATTAGCCCTGTGAAATTCCTGCTTTTAGTGTTTAGCAATTTAATTTATTTAACAATTCAAAGACTGTCATTAATAATTCATATTTCACCAACTTTCTTTTGATTTTCAGACTAGGCTGATCTGAGAGTAAACCCATAAATTACCATGTGGACGATCAGACGTTCAGCTGGGAAACATATGAAACCATATTTTTACGGCCAGTCTGCCAGATAAAACAGTTTTCTTATCCACTCCAAGTGAACCACCCATGAATTCTGCCGCGCTAGAGGAGCTCACAGTGATACGTACTCTTGAGAGTAGGATTTATACAAGTACCAAATTTTGAGCAGAAACTATTTTTGCAAGATATACACCACCATCTCAATTTAACTTGAGTACAAGGTGTAACTGGAGCTTGTTTAATTCCGTGCTCAGATGTTCTTTCAATTTCCCCAATCCGTGGTATCACAGTATTCGCTAGTATCGCACATTCATGAGTCTTTTCTTTCACCCTTTTTAGTATCATTTTGTCACTCTTTTCTAAAGATGATAGACTAAATAATCACATTTCCTGATCTTCTGGGATTGTAGACATAACTCTCCTCAGCACTCTTGCCGTGATTACCCTCTGGAAAGTCGTTTGCCATAGATCCAGTTTCTTGACACGAGTTGCAAAACGTGACCATCGCCTGTGCGAACTCCTACTCATGATTGATAAAACATGGCTGGCTTGCATCTCGCCTATGTGGTCCATTTTGTCCAAGATATGATAGAAGGTCAGGAAATTCTGATTGATGTTCGTCAGAAACCGCTCCGATTCCGAATGAAGTTCTTTGCATTTGGCGTCAATCACCCGGCCCTTTTTCATACCAGAGCCAAGACATCGAGGGAACGGTCCGCAGGTAACACGGCCAATTTTACGGGCCACCTTCTGGAGCTGGCACGTTGTGTTCTTGGACATTTGAAGCATGTTTAGCAAGGTTTGAAGAACCTTTGTTGGCGGGCATTTCTTCAGGATCTCGTCCAAATCAAGATCACCATCACCCTCGGCATTGTTGCTTTCGAAGAATTCCAACTCTTCATCCAAGTTGCTCTCATTCTCGTACGGAATATGATCGTCATCCATCCCAGTTTGGGGTGATTCTCCCGATTCCTCGTCATCTGTTTCCTCAATATTAAGGCGGCTGTTGGTGTCTTCTGTGCAGGCACCAGTAATGGATGTTACTTCACCTGAGGCAGTTGATGACTCGGGCCCTTCGTTCTGTGGCGAAGACGTAGCCACGTCCCTGTCCTGTGGCTCGTCACGAGATGGCAAGTTATCATCAGCAGTAGATGTGAGTTCCTCAGTGTCCCTACATTTTTTTTGTTCGAGTACCCATTGGCACGTCTCATTCTGACGAGCAATCTCGGGGGATGCGTCACTATTAGTGGCGGCTTGGTTTGGACTACAAACGCTGGATGTAGATTCTATTTTATCATCATCAACTGATTCTTGCCTGCAGTGGTTGATCACCATAATATCGATGGCACTAGAATTGTCAGCTTCTAAAGATTTCTCCTGAGCTGTTGGACTTATGGCGTCATCAGTGCTGTGAAAACTTTTTTGGGTTGCATTTGGTGCGATTTGTGGCGCAACTTTATTGTTTGGCTGAGGTCGACGGTCGTTTACAGTAAGTGGTTCAATACCGTCATCAATCTTCCCAAATTCGTTAGATGGACATTTTTCAGAGTTCAAGTGGCCATGGTTTTTCACGCTGGCGTTCACCGGGATGTTATTACCCCGTGTCTGCTGATGCATGAAATGATCGCTGCTTGATTGAAGTACATAAGTTGGCCGATGAAATTGAGAACAGGTAGATGATAACGACGACCGACTGCCACAACTCATCGCGCCGTCTTTGACATAGGCAGCATCAGTGACTTCCTCTACCGCACCGGGTAGGCTAAAGCTCCTATGGACACTACCGTTCGAGTGGTGACTTAAGGAGCGGGAACTTGAACCACGTGCAATGTCCAGCGATGACGTCATAGCATCATTTTCACGTCCGTTCACATCCGCAGTGTCCTGTCGTTGAATTGTGGTAACTCGCGTGCGTCCACGCAGTCTGAAGTACAGTGCGCGTGCGGCGGCGGGAATGCGTGGTTTCGGGAAACGCCAGGGACAGAACCCGCAGGTGGTGGTAGGATGGTCGTCCTCCTCGCAATTCAACGGAGTGATCATCGTTGATCTGCCGCGAGATTGTCGTTGCGAGCGATGAACGATCTATGTTGAGATGAGAAATAAATATTTAACACATTTACTCAGTTTTAATAACACTTTTAACAGTTTTATGAAATGAATGGCCTAGTATGTGTTGTAATTACCCTTGCTGGAATCACTTAAAATTATAAACGAAATTTACATTGCGAATACAGTTCATCATGAATATTAGATCAATATCATTGACAATAACATTAACAATAATAGATGGGAGCTAGGGTAGTTAAACCTCACCCTCTAAATTAAAGTTTGATTTAACCGGGAAACGTAGAATGTGCGTATTTTCCTAACCTATGAACATGATCACCCCCACTTGGGCCATTGCGTGGAAGCAAAACCGTCACAGTTTGTCGCTGTGATGTCGTTAAAACACAGTCCAGTGTTGTGACTGAACAACTTATGTATGTAATAATAAACTGACATATTTTGCGTTTCTATTCTCATTGATGTTTACAACTTTCTTCGTGAATGTCACTGCTTCCCCCCCCCACCTCCTTTATCTCCCACTTGTCCAACAAAACATCCTCCTCAATGGCTTAGGCCTGCAATGTTTTACGCGTAGTTCAGGGGCACTAGTATAGTGTTGGCATAGGTGCACGTCGTACGTGTTGGAATGTGCGCGTACAAGACATACTGTACGTGTAGTAACCTTCATTGCTCTCCGTTAACATTTATCATATGTAAATTACCCCAAGATCTTCCCCAGATCCGGGGGGAGGGGAGCTGGGGGTGCACTGGTGCACGTGCACCCCCGCAGAGAGCCATAGGAGTTCCACCCTAAATAGCAAAAAAGAAATTTGCACCACTTTTTTTTTGCTTTCAACACCTGATTCTCAGTTTTAGTTCCACCTCCCTAAGATGTGCACTTCCCTGTTCCACCTCCCCGAGATGTGCACCTCCCCATGCCCGAACCAGCCTATGCCCGTTGGGGGGGGGGGGGTCATTGTCATTATAAAGTGTACACCATGCGCGTGTATGAACTTTCAAAATGGACTCTAAACACGTAATTATCTGTCGATCTCAGAATACCCTAAACAAGTATACAAGTCTAATAAGATACCCTTTTAAAGATTACCTTCCACTGAATACCCTAAACAAGTATTCAAGTCTGAAAAGATACCCTTTTCAAGTAAAACTTCTGTTAAAAGTATACCTGTTTTTCCTGATTTTGGCGATTTTGATACCCTTTTCACAGTACGCGCGTACATTGCTCAACCGTGAAAAACAACTCTTTTTACGGGTTTTTTTTTTTACACGCGCATGGTGTACACATTGTAATGGCAGTGGCCCTCCGGACCCCAGATCCAGGCAAAATCATTATTAGATTTCTATTCAATCCAGATATTCATGAAACAAACATGCAATATGTAAATAGTAGTTTTGATCAGTTTTGTTTGTTTTTGTTGCTTTTACGGCGACATGAAGGCGTGAAAACACTGGAAACTTTAAATACTTACGACACAGAAACGTTATTTCCACACAAGATAACGTAGAGCGTTCTTTTCATGGACTTATTTCATTGTTGAGTATCGTTAAATCATATACCTTTTATAATTTAGATTTTTTCCACCTTCATTTAAATAAGACAGTAGATCTATTATGTTTAACTTCCGTTTTTATGGTCTTAGTACAATTTGAACAAAATATTGAAAGCGCCAACAAATTATTATATAAATTAGTGGAAATGTAAAGATTTTTCTGGTGATATGCGCTGTGAATGACAGTCGGACCTATCGCTATAACACAATGCCTATTTTCAATGATCGAATGCACCTTAAGAATAAATGAGCCACTAAAAGATCAAGGATGAAATATATATCAAAATTGACGAAGAAAACTTACCAAATTATTCATTTTCGAACCTCTGTACAGGATATCACAAGAAGAGTGTTTGGATTAGGCCAGCTGACTAATACAAGACACTAATTCTGGAGATAACACAGTAGAGAATACCGGATAGACGTCTTCACTCAACGAAAGCTAAGCAAGAAGTCACACGTGACGTGAATTAGGCCTATGTTGTTGGTAACCCCCGCCATGACGTATCAATGAGATACGCGCCGCGCGTGACACTATAGGCGCGCAGCTGTCTTGATACGCGTTTTATTTTTGTGCAGTACTACGTGCATAACCTTATATACGCGTCAAATACCGCTACCTGATCGATGCTAGTTCAGAGTTGATTATAACTATGCTTAAGACCACAGTTTTCCATTATCAATGGCAAATTCCTTGTTCTTCGGTGTTCTAAACGTTCATGCATTACCATAAGAAAAAAAAATCTATTTAAAAAAACAAGTAAGGCTAACTTATATGGAAAATTCGCAATTTTCCGCTAATGCATGGTTTTGTTTTTGCTTTTTTAAATGGTTTTTTTTTTTTTTTTTGCTGTATGTTGATAAGTATTTAAGTTTTGGCCGAAGAAATCGCATTTTGCGTGAACTTCTGTATTCTTCCCGCATACCGTGACTTCTTTGTAATTTTAATTTTTTGGTGTGTATCGATCGCGATAAACTGGGGACTCTAGATTATGCGCGATTAGGTCGATATTACTGATCGTCAACTGTAGAAATCATACGTTGCCCTAATTTTCTTATAATTATATCAAAAAAAAAATTATCCCGTTGATAATTAATTCTCCATGTACATTAATGACTTTGTTGATGTGTGCGAGAATAAATGCTGACGACTCAACACCTATATCAAGGGCGTAGGCAGGAGGTGCACTGGGTGCACGTGCCACCCCCCCCCCCGCCGCAGAGCCATAGGAGTTCCGCCCCTGGCAAGCAAACGAAATTTGCACCACTTTTTCTGCTTTTAACGCCTGATTTACTCAACTTTAGTTCCACCTCCCTAAGATGTGCACTTCCCCATGTCACTTTAGTTCCACTTTCCCAAGATGTGCACCTCCCCGTGCCCAAGCCAGCGTACGCCCTTGTATATTGCTCTCATTCCTTTTTGAAACAAGCATTATTCCTTCAACTGCAGGTACAACGAATTAGTAAAAGAATGTTGAAAGTCCTACGCAGATAATTTTTTTTTTACATTTAAACCTACTAAATGTAAGATGATGACCATTATTTCGAGGAAGTCTATAGAGAACCCCATCTGAAATGAACTTGTACTTTCATTATGTATCCTTGGTTTAGGTGCCGCCACTTTTGTTTTACCTTGTATTTTAAACATAATCAGTTTATAGAGCTGTTCTTATTCTTTGTTCATTTATTGCATTATTATATTATTATTATATTATTATTATTATTATTATTTTATTAGTTGTTGTAGTAGTAACTAGGTGTTAAAAATAATATTGATTATTTGAAAATTAATAACACAAAACTGCACAACAGATTATACTGGCATTGAGTATAGTTACAGCATAATAGTGAACATTTTTGTTTAGGTGTTTGAAGACGATATCAATAATCAGTTTTATGTAATTCATGCTTTTTTAAAAAGTTAGGTTCAGATTTTGCTCAATATCCAATGCCCTGTACAAAATTGAAACTGTACAGAAATCGAATGGTGTGTTGAGGGTGTGTGTCTAGTCTCCACACAATAGCATTAGACAATGGCTATGGATAGTGAATAAAGTCTAGCAGGCTATTTACTAATGAATATTAATAAAGCATTTATCGAGCCCGCTGTAGTGAGAGATTGGCATACCAATGTTCCTACCGTGCGCTGTTCACCGCCATTGTCTATTGTGTAGGGACGAAACCACACTCACACACACACCATTTGATTTCTGTACAGTTTCAATTTTGTACAGGGGGTTGGATATTGAGCACAAAATCTGAACCCTAACTTTTTAAACAAGCATGAATTACTCATTAAACTGATTATTGATATTATAATTCAAACCACCCTAAACAAAAATGTTCACTATTCTGCTGTAACTGTACTCAATGCCAGTATAATCTGTTGTACAGTTTTTGTGTCATTAATTTTCAAAATTAACAAATATTATTTTTAACACCTAGTAGTAGTAGTAGTAGTAGTAGTAGTAGTAGTGGTAGTAGAAGTATCACAATGGTAGAGTTAACCGTCCCTCTTGAAACAAACCAGGAAGACGCACACCGTCGAAAATCTGAAAAGTATAGCTATCTGGTACATGACATTGAAGAGAGGGGTTACACTGTATCCTTTTTTGCGGTGGAGGTCGGGGTGAGGGGTCTAGTAAACAAAGAAAACATGCACCGATTGAAACAAATTCTCAAAAAATGCAACTCACGAATCCGTCCGTCTGAATTTTTCCAAACAGTCTCAAAACATGCCATTCTCTCGTCCTTCACAATATTCTATGCCAAAAAAGAACAGACATTTTTTTTTTTTGGGGGGGGGGGAGATACGCTACTTGGATCTATAATTACACTGCAATCTGGTTTTAGTTCAGTAATCTCAGAAAATTTTACTTACTTTAATGAAAAAATCGCCTTAATCCATGTAATTTTCTGATACGTTTTAACACAAACGAACTGCAAAGTTAAATCAAAATTTAACCAAATAGTTGCACTAGCATACAACAGTTATTAATCGATCATTATTCCATGATGTAATTTAATTTGTGCAGTGTAAATCAAATTGAATGTATAATATACATCATGTTATTGTACTACAATTATATTAGTCTGTGCTCTATAATATATTATTTTCTAATATAATTAAATAATGATCAATCATTTGAATTTAATGAAGTTTATTATTGGTAAATTTAACATTCACCATTTCGTAATCAAATGAAAGTATATGAATAGTCGAAAAAAATGACAAATGTAACTTAAAATGTAACAGATGAAATTAGTATTAAATTTGCATCATTTAATTGTGTATATTATAAATAATTATATTTGCCTTTAGTTGAACTAAGTTTCACCGATAAAAAAAGTAAATATCTGTTGTCTAATATGTATAAATGTATAAAATTCTGTTCTAATTGTGTTTATACCTTTGAGCTGCCGTACGGAAGAAACAGTGGACCTTAGTTCGTCTAGTAACCCTGACACTTCATTGAAAAGACGGTGCATATGCTGACATTGTATCCTGGCATGCAGGCCGGAGGTCAGCGTGTGTTTTCTTTCTTTCTTCATTCATGTTTTCCTTTTAACTCACCATTGAGAATACATCTCAAATATAGATCAAATAACTTTCAGGTTTCTATACAACAATTTATTAGTAACCAATCGGTAAATTTATAATGATCAATCCATACGTTAGCATCAGTCACAGAATTTGAAAAAAAAAATCACTTCCTCCACCGCATGGGCCCATCTCAAACTCCTCTTTTCGTCAGATATTGAATGGTACCAACCCAAGTGTAAAAGAAAAGCCCAACTTACCGGTGTAACATTTCATCAATAGCCAGTAGAACCGATATATTTTGACATTGCTCAAAAGCAGAGAAAAAAAAACACATGTTGATACACATGTTCGGCGGTAGTCTCACGAGAAGATTATAAAGTTTCAAGTTTATTCATTTCTACAGACGTCACAATAGCAACCTCATTTTCATGCGGCAGGGAAAATCATTGAAATCATGAGGCCTAAATTTCGTCCATGTCTTTATTAAAAGAAAGTGAAATAGTACTCTTTCAGAAGTAAACTTTTAAAAAATGTCAAAAAGGTTGAATACAGTGTGACTTGGAGTAAAAGAAAATAATATGGGACATGGTATCATTCGGTTAGACCAGAGCGATCCTTGGGTCCAGCCATAAGGAAAGAGAAAGTGTTTAGCAATTGAACATTAGTATTTAGAAAGTGACAGCAAAAGATGTGTTCAGGGAACGTGTACAGACTATTGACAATTATAATTGTTTTAAATTGTTTATAAATTGTGCACCAATGTTAAGTGATTTAACACAGTGATAGCAAGAAAGTGTTTTAGGTGTTTACTCGCTAAACACAGATTTTACATACATATACCGTACAAATACACACACACACACACACACACACACACACACACACACACACACACACACACACACACACACACACACACACACACACACACACACACACACACACACACACACACACACACAACACACACACACACACACACACACACACACACACACACACACACACACACACACACACACACACACACACACACACACACACACACACACACACATACACATTATGAAGAGTAAGTTGTAATTATCTTATTGTAATGAAGTGTTGAAGGTATTGGCTAACATTTACCACAGTTAAAAAAACCCTGATTTACATGATTCCCCATGCTACCATTGTCTTTGATAAGGTCTAAAAATGACGCCCTGAAAAAATTGTATGTCAAAATTATTATTTAGTGCTTTAAAAAGTGAAAATCATAAGTTGATCGGATTCACCTGCCCATTTTCTCCCATAGACTTACTGTGTGTACACCTACGCTATTTAAACTCGCCTCGAGTTTTAATTGTTTATTCATGCATAACTTGCCATTGGCAGTGTAACTTTCCAAACTGTTTCATTCTAGGGTGTTTATTTGTCCAGATGAACACTACTATGTAGTTCAGATATAAAAATTTGACAATTTTTTTAAATTGAAGCTCCACAATGTTAGCCTATCACTTTAAATATCACCTTTGTTGGACTTAACCATCTTAACCATCTGTTATTAAACAAAAAAGAAAACAAATGTAAAACAGAGACAACCACGTTTCATACAGTACATCAGCTCCAACTTCCCAAACGTGTAAGTTTGTCCAAAATTGTTGCTTTATTTTATCAATCTTTATGCCGTTAGAAGTAGAAAGGCGGTTTGTTTGATACAGAACAGAAATACTACTACTACTACTACTACTACTACTACTACTACTACTACTACTACTACTACTACAACTACCACTTCTAATACACAGCAACAACTACTACTACATTACTACAACATGTACTACTACAACAGCAACTACTACTTTTACTACTACTACTACTACTACAACAACAACAACAACTACTACTACTACTACTACTACTACTACTACTACTACTACTACTACTACTGCTACAAATATTAAACTAATTCGTTATGCTTAATCTATCACGGCAATTTCATGTCATGAAAATGGGAATACAATTTACCGACTTTACCAATACATTGCTCTATATGACTTTCAAAATCCTGATAAGGCCAGATATGAAAAAAATAAACAGTATACAGGTGCAAAAAGCCCGTTAACCTCAATGGCAGATAGACAGATACGTGCGTATCGTTGCTATAGTGAACATAAAAGGCTAAGGTCGTGAATACTGGGAATATATCCGCTCGGTAGATATATATATCTCCACCGATCCTGATCAATGTCACTGAAAAGAAAACGCCTTTTCAGGGTCACTGGAGTGGATCAAAAACGAGTGAGGAGTGTAAACGGCGACCGGTACCGTACGTAACTGCTACAAAGTGTTTATACAGGCTTAAATAATAATAGTGTACATCATTATGTGCGTTGGTGTAAGAGTGAATGACCCAGGGCGTAAATATGAGCCGTTATAACCAGCATATCCTAGTCCGGGATCCTAGTGTGAACCAAATATGACCAACGACCGTTAGCAGATCAGGAGGGTTCGTGTCATGGGAAGGACTTTGTAGGGTAAGAATGTTTATTGATCAGCTGTAGCAAAACTTATTCATGGATCTTATTTGAAAGAAAGCATCGGGGATCGACAGGGTGCATTGACACGAGAACAAGTATCTAACAACACACACATAACATCCGTAATTCAACTTTACCATGTTTTTGTTTTGTGTTGTATGCAGGTACGGGTAGTCTCGTGTACTGGAAATAAGAGCCGTATTGCATCTGACAGCCTCGTGGATAAATTCGGAATATAACCAACATCGTTGAAAATAACGGGACCCATGTCTTAAATTAACATGTCAACTACCGTTTCAACAAAACTCCAAGTGCATTGTACGTGATGTCCTGAGCGTGGTTCCGAAAGGATTAAGCGAAGTACAAGACTATATTCTTGTGGTCAAAATGGATGTGCATGAGAAGCAGTTGGCTTCGATTACTCAGCTCCCACGTGAGACTGTTGTCGACGACATCGAATACGATTCTGATTATCACTCCAACCGTGATCGTGGCAATTCGGAGCTATATCAGAATGACAAAATGGACGATAGGAATACTACTACAGATAAGAGGAAGGGGAAGGGGAAGGTGGACACCGCCAAGACTAGCGGCGTTACGTCGCTCTTTAGGCGGCGACCAAAAAATGGAAGTCATCAAAAATTGCCATCACTTCGGAAAACAGCCGTCGCGCCGCATCGAAAAATGGACAACGTTTCGTATTATCCAGCTGGGGCAACGGACAACGACGGGCCGGACAATTGGTCCCATTTGGGGTCGATGGCCTGGACGCCGAGCTTCTCAAAACTGGGTTCAAACATGAAGCTGTCACTGGTAAGCAATAACTTAATTATAGTTGAAATGTATCGATTGAAACTATTTCTTATACGGGGCTCAAGTCTTTGAATAGTCGCGTGTTTCTTTTGAATCGAACGTCTTATTTCACCCATTGATATTGATAGTTTTCTCGAATGTTGAGTTGCTATAAACCAGTAATTGGCCATCTTGATTATTGGTGTTTTGTTAGCTGTTGTTCATATTTGCATTGTATACTCTTAATACTTTACTATTTTTGATATAATTTTCCTTTACTATTAGGTAATCCTGCTAAGCAACTTGGTGCACTTACTTTTAACCCCCCCCCCATAAAAAAAATGAATTTCATTAAGTGAATACGGGACAGAAATGATTAAACTACTTCGGTTATCTGTAGCTTGCACAATTAGTGATCTTTTTTTCTGCTATTTGAGGGGATGTTTATTAATAAATATCAGATTGACAGATACATGTATAGACTTTACTGAAAATCCAGTGCACGCGATTCCTGACATCAATTATAACTGTGTCCATTATCTCAATCGGATGCGAATTTTGCGGGTCCTTGTGTAAACACTGTGATTGTCTATCGTATACTTGCTTTATACCTATTTGCAAACACTCTCAGTATTTGGCGAGGTCCATGTACTTAGCGTTTTGTTTGGTGTTCATCAAGGACATCAAGAACAGAACAAAAATGGACGAGTCTTCTGGTTCGTTTGTTACAGGGTTGTGTAAATAAGTCTACTCGACTGACGAAGGACATTCAACCTGCATTTTCGCATGGTTTTGCAGGGAAAGCCTAAACCAAAATGCGATCCATTTTCTGTAATATAGATATCAAATTGACGCTTTTGATTTGCTTTGAATTCATCGATGTTATAATATGTCATGTATATCAAAAGCCATAATTTCGGTTATTGTACTTGTAGTCCAGCGGCTAAGCATTATTGT
>JZLH01S0016822.1:2161-17680 GCA_001188425.1 Eucidaris tribuloides | reverse complement strand
TTCTGGGTAGAAGTTAGTGTACCAAGCTTAGCTCTAACCAGATAAAGCAAACTAATCAAAATTGATTGAGAAATGAATGAGAAGAGCATTTTTTTTATTTTATTTGTGATTTTGAATAAATTTGCATAAATTTGCATAATTGATTAATTTTAAATTTGCATAATTGATTAATTTCACAATTTTGTGTAGAAGTCTTGAAGCCCCCACCTAGCCCTATCAGATCAAACAAACAGAATGAAAATCGGTCAAGAAATGTGAGAGAAGAAGCAATTTTTGTTATTTTTGGATTAATTTTGCATAAATTACCATAATTAATTAATGGAGTATAATTTCAAAATTCTGTGTAGAAGATTAATGTGCATAACTCAGCCCTACCAAATAAAGTAATCACAATTAAAATTGGTTGAGAAATGAAGGAGAAGAAGCATTTTTTGTGATTTCGAAAAATTGCATAAATTTGCATAATTGATTAATTTTAAATTTGCATAATGATTAATTTCAAAATTTTTGTTGCAGAAATCTTGAAGCCCCCACCTAGCCCTATCAGATCAAACAAACAGAATGAAAATCGGTCAAGAAATGTGGGAAAAGAAGCAATTTTTGTTATTTTGGGGGATAAATTTGCATAAATTACCATAATTAATCAATGGAGTATAATTTCAAATTCTGTGTAGAAGTTTAATGTGCATAACTCAGCCTACCAAATAAAGCAATCAAAATCAAAATCGGTTGAAAATGAAGGAGAAGAGCATTTTTTGTGATTTTCGAATAAATTTGCATAAATTAAAAAATATAATGAATTCACGATTCTGTGTAAGAAGTTTTAAATCCCCACCTAGCCCTATCATATGAAAACTCAGAATCAAAATCGTTTGAGAAATGACGAAGAAGAAGCATTTTCAAAACTGTGGACGCAGGACGGACCGACGGAAGGACGGAACGGAACGGACGGACGGACGGACGGACGCCGGACGCCACGCCATGGAATAAGCCATCGGCCCTTCGGGCGGATGAGCTAAAAATTACTTCTACAAGAAATAATATCTAATGGATGCAGACTGGGCCATGGTCCATACTGATTTTTTCAATCATACTTGTTATTCCAAACTCACAATACACATGGTATATCATGTTTATAAATTTTCTGCATAAGGCAATGTTTTATACATTAAGCAAACGGTTAAGTAGGCCCATACTTATCAGACAACAACAGAATTTGTTGCCAGATCAGAACTGGTTTAGAGATGTCTATTCTAAAAATAGGATGGGATAACGAGGGCTGTCATAAACTGGCAAATTTAATTTGACTAAAATTTATGAAGTCAACTTCAAAGGGAAGAATTGCAGCATACATACTGGTACACAATGCGTGCAATGTTTTGATGCGTTAATCAAGAAGTAAAACTCGTTCTAGCTCGTCAGGAGAAATTCTAGAAATTCTTTGACGTGGGGTTATAATTAATTTTGTCACTGATACTTTAATCACACAATAAAACACAAAATCTCACTCCTCTCAAATGCACTGGACTGTCATCAGAAATCTCTTATTCCTCTTATGACATAGTATTCTCGATCTGTTTTGAAAAAATACAATTCCAGCATATATGTTTCCGACCAGATAGGAGTGTCTATATTTATCTACCAGCGTTGTGTAATTATATATGCCCGAGTGTCTGCGTGGCATAAAATGTCCCACATTTGACATCTCCAAGTTTGATTGTAATAGCAGATCATGAGAACCGGTATGGAGACTGATTTGTGAGGGTTCGGAGGCCCTGGGGAGGCTTGTTCATTGCTTGTGCTGCTGAGTTGAACGCGCCCGACGCCCATCCATTGCATGCGTGATTGTGGTGGCAAGAGCCAAGCGAAACCTGCACGAAGTTCATATCCAAACCACATGTTTTTCCTCATCAGCATGTCGACCACCATTACGTATGCATGGGAGCTATAAAGGGGCCAGCTGTATTGTAGAATTGGACTGTAAAGAGGTAAATGAAACGAGACAAAAAATATAAAGTAAAGTGAAGTTCATGGTGATTATCGATGCTTCGTTGCATTGACCCCGTAAAATGGAGAGGGGTGAATTCGAGGGTCGACAAGAGTTCGTTTCACAATTTACTGGGTTTGATTTGAAATGAGTTTAATCTGTGGGTGAAAAGTGGATAGCCATTGGATGACTTCCAATAAGTGAATAACGGTTTCCTGAGGTCAACACTACAATCTGTCTGTGAACTTGCAAGTGCTGAATAATACTCTCAGAACAAAAGGACAGAAATAGCGCGGCAACATTTGTTGGAGTGCATACTTACACATCAATCAAATGAAAGCGGTTTCCTTTTTGTGGGGGGAAAATAAACAGCATTTTGTGGTGTGATAAATATGGATGAATTGCTTTTCAAAAATTGGCTATTTAATTTCAACCAATAGGTATTGTATATGCAGGACAATATCAGTTGCTAATCTTTATGGTGATATTGGAAGACAAATGTAATCACCATAACATACACAGTGTAATAATAACTGTTACGTGGTATTAACATAAAAAAAAAATAATAATACAATGCAAACTGAAAGGCCATATGTTTCTGGTTTAAAACCTAAAAGGTACATGATCCCCATGCGTACTAGTACTAGTAACTATGTCTTTGATAAACGGTCTAAAATGAAGGCCCTGAAAAAATTGCAGTGTAAAACTAATCATTAGTGCTTTGAAATAAGTGAAAATCCATTGAGCGAGCCATCCCAGCTTTTCTCGTATAGAACTGCTGTGTTGCAGAATTTTCCTATCGGCCTGATATAAAATGAATGTGCGAATTGCTATCTGCACATATATTGTACTAGTGACAAGCATTGGCTGTCCAAACTTTTGTTGTTCTAGAGGGTGTTATATTTGTCCATTCAAACACTGTCAGGAATAGTCAGATAGTAAAGTTCGAGCAAATTTTTTAAAGCGGGTCTTCACAGTGTTATATAGTGTCTTTAAAGCCACTTGGCTAACATTTTGCCAGTAGTAAAAAAAAATGGGCTACATAGTCCTCCATCTCAAAGTGTCTTGATAATGGTCTAAAATGAAGGCCCTGAAAAATTGTATTTCAAAATGATGATTTAGCTAAAAAAAAGTGAAGTCACACAGGCTTCAAATTGACCCGGTTTCAACGCGGCAATTTCCTCCATAGACTTCATGTGTGCAGATCTAGGCTTATTTTATCATCCACTGCGAGTAGAAATTGTTTTGTTCATGCATACCTTGCATTGGGCAGCGATGAATTTCGAAATTTTTGTATTCTAGGGTGTTTATTTAACCATTTGAATGCTAACTATGTACTCAGAATATCAGAGTTGACAATCTTTTAAATTGACGCTCCTCAATGTAGCCTATCACTTTAAGTCGCCGGTCCCTACAGTACTTGTATGTTCAAGAAACTCTTCAGTTAACATCTCTTATTCGGCCATACATTCTCAGCTATCCCAGAATGCATCTGAATGACCAGACTGACCGTCAAAGGATGTCAGCTAGATGGAAACAGCTGATTTAATATATGACGTTCGTCTACTCACGAGAGATCATTGTCAGTTTGATTGAAAATGCCATGAATTGATTAGATGCATAGACATGTCTAGCACTGTATTCACATGTATGCAGTATTCTTCAGGAAGAATTTTCAGTAGTAACAAGATTATCTAATATTGTTTTTCAGGTCAGTTTGTTTTAATTCATTAGGTGAGTATTGTAGTTGCTTATATTAGTCTCAAGGATGTTGTTGCTAAAATGATTTCCAAAATCCATTTTCTACAAGATGACATGAATGAAAATACATCTTGAATGTTACCATACTATTTTCTTTTTTCTTTAACGTGTAGAATTGGATATGTCGTACACCAACACACCATATTTGGAATTTTAGTGAAGGCCAATTTAATTTTTTTTTTAAATGTAGCGTTGATACATAGTTTTCATTTGAAATAGTTGTTGAAACGTGTAGGATTCATGAGCGTAACCAAACTTGCAAACATTCCTTCCATATCTTAAAAAGGATATGAATATTTACGAAACCTTTCATTCTACACAGTTTTTGGATGGTAGCGCTGGAATCGAGTCATCAACCTTTTCATAGAGGTAAAATATGATGTGTATCACTCTACAACTAAATACATGGCGTTAACCTTAAATGTGAAGATGTACAATGATGTATGTCACTGGGTAGAAATCCAAATTAACCTATACTGCGAAAGACACGATTCAATGTGAATAGACGCACAGCAACCGCATGTACCTAACTTCGGCTATACCATAATGCAATACCTCCTTGAGACGCTCGGAGAATTCGTTATTCTTTATCTCGCATGTCTCTATTCACCAGTTTCCTTGATTTTCCACTACACAAACATCTCGTTGTGAATGGAATAACAGGGGGGGGGATGACCGTTAGCAGCAGCGTGTGGTGGTGGTGCGTTGTGCTGATATATATTCCTATGACCACTGACTTTATTCATTAGTGAAAATATTTCAAGCTGCAGATCACACTGAAGAGTGTGGATTGTGATGAAGACAAGGAACATATACAAATAAGATGTGTTTTGTACTTGCGTGTGCCATTTGAGCGGTAGTGCAAAGCAAAGCAAAGATGAAGAACAGGCAGATACAGTACATGTATACAAGCATGTTATTAAGTGGTCTGTGTTGTGTACCATGTTGTGTGTACATGGTATGTGTGTACATGTTGATGTGTTTTCATTACAATCATACATGGTATAGTGTCCTGGTCACTTACTCAAGTAGCCTAATAATGATGAGAGATCTCTCTGCTCTCTTACAGCATATTACCAAATTATTCGCAAATTGAAATTATATGTTAAATATGTATGATGTGTGCAAGTGTGTGACACGACTATGCAATTTTTGTGCATGGTTATGTGCAATACAGGTATGTTTTTCCATTGCACTTTAACATCTCTGCAAGTGCATATACCCACAATGTTATAAGTATCTGAATTTCTTGAGCAGATGTGATACCCAGAAATGACCCACTATTATGAAATACACATTTTCCTAGATGTGATATGTCCTAATTGTTCAAAGTACACGGTAATACATGTCACACAGATTAATACAATAGGCCCTATGTATCAAGTAATAATGAAAACCCTAGCAACCAGTGTCAAACACCAAATTCGATCACATTTTCAGGCTGGGAGCCCAAACAAGTAAGACCTTGCTCATTTCCTGCTTTATTGAGATACAGTTTCAACAAGAAAGCTGAAGAAGTCAGGATCAACCATAGATACTTCCTTTATAGTATCTATGGATCAACAAAGGGCACAATATACCACCCCGGGGGGCATGTCAAATAATAATGTTGTACAAGCGTGACAAAAAGGTTATTTCAGACACCCCTAAACGATTTTTTCTCTGGTGGGCAAAATACACCTAAACAAGTTTTTTCGGTGGGCTTCATTTTACACATTTTTGGCCCTAAACAACGTGTCGCCAGAATTGACCCTACAACAGTTTTGTCATTGCTAACAATATGCTTAAATAGAAAAAACTTGGGGGGGGGGCGGAAACATACCTAAACACGTTTGACCAGTCTAAAAAAAAAAGCTTTGAGAAAGAAACATACCCTAAATACGTTTGACCGTCTTTCAAAACCACCCTTTTTTGGAAAATAGTGTTTTTTGATACCTTAACGAGTGCCGCGCGTGCCCCGGCTAAAAACTGAAAAACACCCCTTTAAACCGTTTTTTTGGTCACGCCATGTGTACATCAATAAATTGACAGGCCCCCCGGAGTAGCCACCATGGATGAGGCATTTATGTTATTCTTTAGTGTTGCATCTGATATAACAGGTCAAGCTCTTTTCTTCTCAATATATTGGCAGGAATCCAAAAGGGCCAGAAATATAAACAGGAGATATAAAACTTGAGATCGAACACACAATGCAATATCCAGCTTCAGAATTTCAGAATGACCTCCACTCGCAACTTTTGTCCCAAGCCCTCAAAATCAGGTGAGCACATTGAAACCATGTGAAAGGCAAACAGATAAGAGTCAACAGAGGTAGGCTACGATATTTATCTCTGTTCTTGGTGTTCTGTTATTTCCTATCCAAAACAAATCATGGTCCATTTACTACAATTTACTGGAAGATAAAAAAAAAAGAAAAGGCGGATAAGAATATGTCGGCGACTACTTTTATCATCATATAGTTTGTCTGTTTCCTTCAAATGTCAACAGCACGTACATTATATATGTAATTCAAAAAAACATCTGCCTCTAAAATTCATAGTCTCATCAAAATTTGTAGCATTTGAGTGCGTGAAATTACATTTTTTTTTTCGAGCTGAAGCAAGCTTGGCTCACTTCACCAAGCACTTACATAATTAATCTTAGTTTTTGACGCATAATCAACAAGATTTGCCTTCCAACTTGAGATCTGACTAGCAATGACAACGTGAAAAACTAACAACCAACGTCAATTTAAACATGACAGTAAAGTCTCTAGTCAATATCAACTGTTTAGAATTTTTTTAACTGTTGCTCCATTAATTAATTATGGTAATTTATGCAAATTTATTCCAAAAATAACAGAAATTTATTTCAGTTCTTATTCATATCAAGTACCTATTAATTTGGTTCCACTTCAAATGTGCTCTTTCCAACAACAAAAATCAGTATGGAGCCCCGGAAGGGATCCGGGGATGCAATCATATATAATTCATGTAGTTATTATTATTTTTTTATATTATTTTTTTTTCCATGTTCCTTCCAGGGCATGAAACTAATATTTTTCTCACTCGAATTTTTTTATATTCATGTTCCTTCCAGGACATCAAATTTTAATCTTTTCACCAGTATAAAATTGTACCACATGAAATTTCGGATATATGATGTTGCGAGATGCCGGATGAGCGCTACGTCATTGACGTTTTCTAGTTATCAATATTATTCATCTCTGAAATACCCCTGTACTATGCCTTTGTTTTCAGTAATTCCTTAAAATAAGATGTCTTGGTATTGTGTGCATTCATATCCCTGGTCTTGCTTACTCCTGTACTGTATGTACCTCAATCTCTCAAACATTGTTAGGTTATACAGTAGTTTCTAAAATGATGTGGATGTTTCTACATGCATACAATTCAGTTTTATACTTGTCTAAGTTGTACAATAGATGCATCAAAGTAAACGGGAATGTCTCATTCTAAATGATTTCATACATATTGCATAAAAGCTGCAAACAATTATTTCAATCCTAGGGAAAACATGAATTGATTTTTAGTATATGGATATTGACTTATTAAGTTCCCAAAGACCTAAACAACAAGAATGGATCAAGAATGTTGCAACATAAAAGATGCATACATGTAAGTTCCCACTAGGTAGTACATAATTGTCAAAGGGCACACATTTTTTTTTATTCATGAGAGACATGATTTATGTATGTTTATTCAGTCACAAGAAATTCCATCAAATATGTTTTAAACTGTTTCAGAGTTTAAAGGCCCACTGTCAAGGGTCAACTCAACCACAGAGAGGATGTCAACTAGTCTTCGAATACAGACACAATTCAACAAACATTTACTGTTGAATTGCCATAGTGAACATACATTATTGTTGGAGGAAAATGAATGTTGTATTCTTTCCACACTGTAATGGCTGTTTCCATTGCATTATAGGTGTCATAAGTGCACCTTTTTATGATTTTTGTCAAAAGAGGGTATTTTTCATCCTTTCATGACAGTGGGCCTTTAATTCTTATATTATGGAAACATTTTTCCTCCCATCAAAGCAATTACTACGTTATTGATGATAAACATGCTGTCAATCCCATTGATGTGTTTCTTGAAAATCAGCCATACATGTTATGTATGCCACATAAATGGTAATGAATGTGAATCTACACACCTACTTTGTAAAGTATATCTATGCATGACCATATTTTGTAGTTTTACTGTTTTGTACTTGATAACTTGTAACCTTACATTATTTCTGGTACTATCGCACAACATTCATGTTATGGAAAATGGAATTGATTGTTCATACTTGAAACAATCCATCTCAACCTTATTGAAACATGACCCACGTACATGTATGGGGTATTCTACATGTATTGTAGCTTGTACAAGATGAACAGTGGATGTAATTTACCTGATGAGAACACAGACCTCATGACAATATGAAGTAAGTACATATACCAGTAATGATTCATTCTTGTGTGTCATTTGACAAAGGTCAGCTGGCCTCCATTTTGTTTATAAAAACATCACTGTGTAGACAGGTGGTGGGAGTCATGGGGGCTTGGCTGCCCCATACCAGCCCCATATCAAGGCAGACTGTGATAATACATGTAGGACCAGATGACCGTAGCTGGCCAGTTGCCTGACCTGAGTCAGACCAGTGTCTATGGTCAGTGAGCCGCCCACTGAGATCAAATTATCAATCATTACTGCAGAAAAAAGGGGGCAGGTTTTTTTTAAGAAAGAAAAGTAGACTGTATTGATGAATGTTCATAATAGTACACCCCCTTGGTCTAAATACTGTAATATCAAACAGCTGTGGTATATGGGAGAAGTGTGAAAACACCAGGTTGGCAAACAGGTCATTTCTTTTGGGGGTCATGTCAGGGATGAGAACATCCTGATTTTCTGTTGTTAAATCTAATTTGATGTGACTGGACATGAATACATGACATTAATCCTGACATAAATCCCATCTACATGTAACTCACTCAAAAAGGAGCACTCTTAAAGCATATGAAAAATTCTTGTGCACTCGGTAATGAGTTATATGCTTAATAATTGCTAAGTATTATTACTTCTTCCAGAATCAGAAATAATAAAATCACAGTGACATTTGAACCTTTGAATATTTGTGATTGTATATCTTTCATATAAAATAAGTGATTTTATACATTAATTTGTATCATTGCTAATTGACAATCATAATCCTGTATAAAGTAAGACGTGCCTTACTTTAAATGTTTTGTGATTACAAACACATAAATGTAATACTGAATTTTCTTTGCACGTTATGTAGATTTTACTGCAGCCAAATGAATGAGAAGAAATTCAACAAGTTCTTACCATTATACAAAATAAGTCAGAAATGGTTCTACTTTTATTCAGAATGGATTGTATTTTTCTTGGTTGAATATTATTGATTTTATGATTCATTTTTTTTTGAGTAGTCACCATTGATTGAATTTCCTTGATTTAAATAATTTGACAAGTTGACCTGTTAACTTGATGACAACAGTCAAACAACCACCAACTTGAAATTTAAAAAAAAAGGTTACTAAGAAAAATCATTAAGATAATGAAAGACTTGTTTTACCAAGTTTGATAATTCCATGATAAATCTTAGAATCATACTAAATGTCTTGAATGCCAAGTGTTTCCCCGCATTTGTTGAGAAAATAAAAAACCTTGTTCATTACCCAGTTTGTTATCAGTAGGAGCCATGGGAGTCAATTACCGAGTTTGTTTATTTTTCTCCCCAAACACCTTGGGGTCAAAAGGTCAAATAACTCAATTAGCAAGCTAGTCTGTCAGTCTTGGTGCCATTAAACTAGTGTGTTTTCATTGTTTATCTCATAGCTCCTGACAATCAAAATGCACATAGACTAAAATCACTGTACTGTAATTTCACTCTGGGATATGACCCTGTATGACCTTAAAGACTTCTTGAGTTATCTTGATGTTAAAAATTGATTATATTGTTTGTGCTGGGTAGGTTGTAACTTGCTATCACTTTGCCCTATTGGCTTGCCTGCATTTACCTTGCTATAAAGTAAGTATTTCTTGATAAATGTTTGTATTGTGAGAAATAATGTGAGCTTACTGGTACTTTTAATTGCCACAGTAAGATCGATATCGGACTTTTTTCCTTGATATTTCAAAATGAAGTCAACAAGTTCATTTCATTAATATTTCAATTTAATTTTTATCTGAAGGTGCATTACTGGGCTACATTTTTGTTTTTTCACATGAGTGTATAAAGGATCATTTCAAGTAAATGTGGTCAACATATTTACATGTATGTTAATGATGTACTCAATATGCAAAGTATGCTGTAAAGTGTGTTCATTTTTATCAGTTGATATATGTGTATTGTTTCTGAACTGCTGTTACAAGTATGTATCACACTTACTAATCACTTTGAATGCAAGTGTAAACTGATCAGTTTCTAGATGTAATTGATGTATATGTATAGGCCAGTTTACACAGGTGCACTTTATTCCTCGTGCATGTCACCTTTTTGGGGGGTGGGGAGGGGGGGCTGGGGTTCTCATAATATCATTCACTGGTGTTTTGTACATATTCAAGGTGTTGATATTATGTTGCATAAGGTAGACATGATTCTCTTCAAACATATGTATGCCTTGTAAATAATAATTTATTTATTTTATAACTGATACCTTGTGACAAATACATTAATTCACCCATAAGCACTTAGCAGACCTTTGAGTTATGTACATGTAAGTAGAACAAAAAATAAACACACATTGGATTAACAAGAAATTATGTAAATATAGAAATAGTGAATATCTGCTAAAATACACTGTCAACAAACGAAAACTGCCCGCACAACTGGATAGACTAAATATATATAGAGAGAAATGCACAAAAGAAGTATGTAAATCAGATATTAGACTTATTCACATGTGTGTTATGTACATCGTAATGTAACATTCATTCAATGCTGTGTCATAATGTACATCTGCTGCAGTTTGTTAAATGCCATGCTGCATGATCCGGAACGTGAAATTCTTTGCAAGATTGTTTATGTGTCAATTGCTCATAGCACTCTTCACTTTCCTGTAGATCTATATAGAGTACATGTACATGTAGAAGAAAATTGCTAAATCACTATAGATGTTACAGTTCAGCTACAACAAAATTTGTGCATATATGTCATGTTTCAGACAAGAATAAAACCATTTCTTTGTATTTTTGTGCAATTAGTCTTTCAGTGGGTGCAGAGGGCACGCATGCTGAACAGACGGTGTTTGTGGCCAGACTTAACGCTGCTATTTATTTCGGAGTTTGATGAACCACATCTCGTTTTTCATTCGTTTTTGAAACTAACAAAACAGATAGTTTCAACTAATTTGTCTACATGTAGATGGACCTTCCATTTATCTGTATGCTGGACACATTTTGTATTTTTTGTCAGGTTTATTCTTTGTCTTGAATATGAAGACACATTTCTTATTCGATATCAATATAAGTGTGACAAAACTAAGAAAGTAAAGTGTAGATTGGTGATAATATATTTCCATGTCAGTGTAAGATATTGTATGAAAAGAAGAACGGTATAGAAACTGGTTTGATCAGGCCTTGAGAAATGATTAAGGATGGAGAAAGCTTGCCGATTGCAAGGAAGCGAGAAATATTGTATTATATGTCTAAAGAAAAGGTTTATTGTATAAAAGAAGATAAATGTGGATGAAATAGTTTTTTTCTGTCATGTGAGTGTAATGTCTTGCTCTCTAAAATGAGAAGGTATAGCCATGATTGGTGGTGTGATATGTGATAAATATATCTTGACATAATGTGGAAAGTTTAAAGTTATTCCTCTGTTTCTGGCTTTATCATTTTGTCTCTTCAAGTGATTCGTTTCTGTGACTGTGTTTAAATTAGTGTGGTGATGGAGTGGTGGTAGGACAGGTGATAGTGATGATAATGGTGATGATGATGATAATGATGATGATGATAATGATGATGGTCAGATGGTGATGATGATGATGATGGTCATGATGATGGTCAGATGGTGATGATAATGAGATGATAATGATGGTGGTGGTGAATCTGGTGATGATGACAAAGATGAAGATCATGGTGGTGGTGACTGGTGATGAAGAAAGCTGATGGTAATGGTGGTGGTTGTGATGAATGTTGTTGCTTACACCGATGGTAATAGTGGTGATGGTGGTAGTGGTGGTGATAGTGACAGTAATGATAATGAATTGATGATGGTGTGGTGGTGCTGATGATAGTGAAGATGATGCTCAATATGACATTGGATTTATACAGGATGATAATGGTGATGATGACGACGATGATGACAATAATGGATGGATGATGATGTAGGTGATAATGTTTGTAATAATGATGATAGTGATATCTGGTGGTGATGAAGATGATGTGGTGGTGGAAGGAAGATGCACATGATGGTGGTGATAATAGTAATAAATGATTTCATTATATGATTATAATCTCACTGTGATAATCATTGTAATATAATATCACAAATCATACAAATCCTTAGAATAACCATATGTTACCCTCCGCTGAAAAAAAATCACATCACCATAAAAACAATTTTACATCTTTTAGCATTGTTGAAACTAAAGGCAAGTCAAATGCAACGCACTAGCCGTTGCTTCAGCCTATTTCAAAGACACCGATGAAGATTAATATCTTTATTCATATTTCCCAATCAATCCTCACAAAATTCATCTCACAAATATCACCTAAAGGTTATGCTTACTCATTTTGCGACCGCTATATCAACCTCCTTGCATTAATAATGTTGAATCGCGCAGATACAACCTGTAACAAGCATCTGACTCAAACAACTCGGGAGGGGGCGCTATTCCACTTTGAGGTTTTAGCCACATGAACTGCTCATAAAAATTCCTTGAACCAGTTATGACGTTTAAGAAGGATATTTCAAACAATTAAGAATCTTACGAGTATATTTATTCGTTTCTTTATTCGTCTATCTTCGGAATTATTGAATTCTTTTTCTTCTTTTCTTCCTTCCTCCCTCCCTTCCTTCCTTCCTTTCTCCCTTCTTTCCTTCCTTTTCTTTTGTTCTTTCTTTCTTTGCAAAAGTAAACATATTTTTTGGATGTAGTATTTCGACATGCTAGAGTGGTGGACCGTGGGTAAGAAGTATTACCCCTTTGCGTTCAAATGTTGCATCTGTGCACGATCGTACAATTAAATTTGACAATTGTAATAAATATTTTTCTCCTTCACTGTTGTATAAGAGACTCTAAAATACAGCTAGTTTGCTTAAGTAACATCTGTAGAAAAATTACCACGTTTAGTACCACAATAAGAAAAGTAAAATTAAAAAACTATGAGAAAAGAACAATTGTCATTTCTATCCCCTCAGAATAAATTCAGCGTGTAAAGGGTTAACATGTATTTCAATTTCTCCTGTTGAAGCAGTTATATGAAATGAATACAAATGAAAGATGAAGCGTTAAAAAAAAATCAGTGCCATGTGTGTGTGTGTGTGTGCACTTGAACACTTTTGATAAAAACATTCAAGTGTTTAGGTGTTCATAAAAATGTTTGTTGACGCGTTTATGATTAAACACTTTAACTTTAATTTCAATTCTCCTGTTGAAGCAGTTACATGAAATGAATACAAATGAAAGATGAAGTGTAAAAAAAAAATCAGTGTCATGTGTGTGTGTGTGTGTGTGTGTGTGTGTGTGTGTGTGTGTGTGTGTGTGTGTGTGTGTGTGTGTGTGTGTGTGTGTGTGTGTGTGTGTGTGTGTGTGTGTGTGTGTGTGTGTGTGTAGTGTGTGTGTGTGTGTGTGTGTGTGTGTGCACTTGAACACTTTTGATAAAAACATTCAAGTGTTTAGGTGTTCATAAAAATGTTTGTTGACGCGTTTATGATTAAACACTTTAACGTGTTCATGATTTCATATTAAATGTGTTCATGTGTTTACGAAGTATTCCAGAAATAAACACGGACTGATGATATCATATAGGTAACACAAAGAATTTCTAACTAAACGTATTTATGATAAACGCGTTTAAATGTTTATAAAGTGTTACAGAAAAGTGTTTGTAAATGGTTAAGTATTCTAACAGTGTATGTCAGTCTAATATCCACCTGTTTAAGTTAAATTCCTTGGTAAATTGTTCCTTTTTGTACACAAAGAGACCATTTATTCCTAACTTGTACTACAGAGAGCTTAAAATACAAACATACCACACATATTAGATTAGTTTCGACTATTTATGAGTGCCGATATTGTATTTTTCCCACAAATATGTGACCCGCGAACTCCCCCTGAGTTTGCAATCGTCGTAGCAAGATGTCCTACTGGGTCCAAATGTTACTGAAAATAAAAACATCGTAACTTCCAACAGTTAAAGTCCAACTATCCCACCGTTTTAAATATTTAGTTTCGTTATTGCATTTTTTTCTCTGCTTGGGATTGCCTTCAAACATTCACATTACGTGCTAAAGTCATCCCTTTTCCTTTATTCATGATCACAAACGTTTATATCTTCACTCAGTGGCGGATCCAGGATTTCATGGCCGGGGGGGCACATCAAGTTCCAAATTAGCGACTTGGAAAATAATGAGAAATGTTCGCGAAGCGCAAAGTCCCTTGTGGCCGGGGTCCGGGCGCCCGCCGGGCTCTGGAAGCTCAGGCGCTCTGATGCTCACTGGTGCAATCTGAGCTTTACTTTGGCGATCATTTATCAAAACCAATTAATGAACTCAGTTTCACGTTGAAAATTTAGGTTAAATCTTCAGTGGGAGTGTATATTTCTGAATTACTCAATGATGTCATGAATAACGCCCTACTAAATCAAGATAGGCAGTTAATAGATATTTCGACAGGATGCTAGCGAAACGAGCGAGGGGGGGGGAGGGTGTGCGGACGGGGTGTCCCGCCCTCCCAACGTAGAGCTTTTGCATTTTGATGCTGTTAATCGTAGCAATTTGGTGCATGTTGGGCATTTGTTATCAACTTAAAACAGTCCTACTGATTAAGATGAAGAAGTATATTGCTGTAGATATTTCACAGGAGCTAGCGAAACGAGCGAGGGGGAGGCGGTGGGAGAGGGTGTCCCTCTCCCACGGTGAGAGCTTTTTGCATTGTGATGCTGTTAATCGTGCAATTTGGTGCATGTTTTGGGGATTTTTATTAACTTAGAAAAGTCCTACTGATTAAGATAAAGTAGTATATTGCTATAGATATTTCAACAGGAACTAGCGAAACGAGCGACGGGGAGGGGTGTCCCCCTCCACGGTGAGAGCTTTTTGCATTTTGATGCTGTTAATCGTGCAATTTGGTGCATGTTTTGGGGATTTTTATCAACTTAAAACCGTTACAGTCCTACTGATTAAGATAAGCTAGTATATTGCTGTAGATATTTCGACAGGAAGACAAAAATAGAAGACGAAAATCAAGAAAAAAAACACCGATAAATTCATTATCACCACGCCAATGAAACATTGGGCCAAACAAATTGATCTGCCTCCCCCCCCCCCCAAAAAAAAAAATGAAAAGGGGAAAATGGATGTTTAAAAAGCAGTGCAAGCGCTACAAAACCATTTCAGTGACACAATATTCAATTTTGCGGCGGTTTTGCTCCCAAATTGCTAGCCTACATTGCAATTTTGCGCGGGAGCGCGCCGAAAATTTTGAAATTTTATTACCACGTCAATGAAAATAGTGGGACAAACATAATTAGTTTGCGCCCCCCCCCCCAAAAAAAAAAAAACCTGACAAATTGAAAAATGGTACGTTTAAAAAG
>JZLH01S0016797.1:14077-25503 GCA_001188425.1 Eucidaris tribuloides | reverse complement strand
CATAATCACACTCTTAAGGAGTGAGAATTAGCTCCGTGACATTTAGAGAGGAGGTTGCAATATGGCGCGTGATCGCCCATTGATGTTTCATGTAAGAATCCATTGTTCAACGGTCATCACATGATTTTAGGGTCCATGCTTCAACCCTCTTGAAACCAAGCTGGTCAAACTCTATCTATAGGAGGCTCTACAAACTCCCAGAGTCCCGCCAGAAGAGTTACGGTAACACCGGTGATCTGAACGCCATTTTGTTTCCACTTTTATCGCAACATTTCTATTACGAGAACAAATTGAAAGCTATTTTGTTTCCAAAACAATTCGAAGTCCATGTCGTAACTCTATCTAAAAAGGGACTCTAGGATCTCCGATATGAAAGCACCCCCTTGTGTATCTGGCGATAGTCAACTTACGCGCCGGGAGGTCTGTCGGGAGAGCCAAGTGGACTGTAGGCCGTTACTTGGATTCCTTTCGCTTTACAGAAATCCACCAGGTCAACGCACGCCAGGTATGGAGACATCTCATTCTGTTGAAAGTCAGCAATAATAATTAACAAATTACTAAATTACCTTCACAATTTGCAAATACCTAAAGACAAAACAACATAATTTCTAAAAGTTCCTCATTAACATTCGTCGTCGTGGTTCTACTCACGATTAAGTACCCTTGGCCTTTTTAATGACGATTCTCTATTCGTGACGACGGTAAGCTTTGAACAGTACGGCCCCCCATGACAAAAGGGCATAACTGACATTTTGGTGTTTTGGAGATATTGAGCAAAATGTATTTTGTTCAACACGTAAAGCCCTATTCAGTGTCGTTTTAACAAGCGGATTATGAAACAAGGGGACACTTCTAATTGATATATATATTTTCTGCATGTTTAACATGATGTACTGCGTCCCCTACACTATTTAACTAGATTTTGAAAAAAAAATGTAAGTTATGCCATTTTGTCATGGGGGGGGGGGGGCAGAGTAGCCCACTGTTATGTTGACATGTTACTTAAACAAGAAATTAAATCTGTCCATCTGAGCCTTTGCCTTCGTCTGTTTCTTCTTCCTTCTATTTTGCATTACATTATAACCTTCTCCAAATTTACTCCGTCTCTCCTCGCGAGGTGACGAAAGTATTGAAGATTTTGCTTTACCAAGTAGTTTAAGAGCGGGTCTCTATTCCTAATATCACGTCGAATACTTTAATGGGTATTAAAAGGTAAAGGTAAAGTTGGTGGTTTAGTCTTGAATCAGCACCTTTAGGCACACTCTCACGACATCCCCCCCCCCCCCGATCATCGGACCGTATCACGCCTGCATATGTGTGCACCACCTCCACTCCCTGGGGAAAATGCGTAGCGTGGCTGCAACTACAGCGATCAAGCCAATTTTGCCTCCAAAGGGATTTCTCGTCCTCTCATGTACCCATTTGTACTCCTGGGTGGAGAGGGGTATTGCAGATGAAGTGTTTCCCAAGGACACAGACGCTGCGGCTGGTTTCGAACCAGGATCGCTAGGTTGAAAAAAAAATTGTCTTATCGACCAAGCCACGACACTTCCACATTCCTATTAGGAATGTAAATTATCACATCATACGAAGTTGATCATATCTTAAGACACCTTAATCAGTTAACGGTTTCAGAGTTGAAAGATTTAAGACATTTGACATTAATCATGTAATTTGTGTTATGGATTGTCAATCGAATTCCAGTTTGATTCAAAAGGAAGTTGTAACACGACAAAATGAAAAGCCTTATGTTCCGTGTTGAGAGTGAATCTCCTCATCAGATGAAGAAACATACTACACTTAACACACATTAACACCAAATTGTCTCTAACTTGAAAAACACTGACTCTTTTCACATGAAATCAAAGTGGTGTGATATTTTAAGATCCTCATTACAGTTTGTTAAGTACAAATATCAAATAAGGCAATATTTCTCAAATTAGAAAAAAATTACTGTTAAGGCCCTTCTGCCGGACAACCGACAATTTTTGTTTGCAAATTAATAATATCAAAAACAGAGAAAAATCCAGGCTAGCCTTTCTTAAGATTATAATAAACTATACGTAACAAGAAGCACGAAAACCAACTCAACAGCCCTCAACTTTAAACAAATAATGGTTTATAAAAGCGAATATTGTAAAATATAACATCAAAATTCAAACAAACCACGGTTAACCATGTCTCCCGGCTATAGAGTATATTATGGAAATGATGTTGATCCTACATGATGTTAGTACTATAACCCCCCCCCCCAAAAAAAAAAAAATGTTGGCAGGTCATAAATTCTATTTGGAAACAATTGTGTATCCAACAAAAATCAATAAAAAAAAAGATAAAGACTTACCTGAAGGTTACAAATAGGATGCTTGGGTGGTAGGTCCAAGATTCTCTGCACTTGACTTTTATTAAAGTTGCTGACACCAATTCCTCGGGTAAGACCCTTGTCAACCAACGTCTCCATGACCTACAGGTATGATAAAATTCAGTAATTGGCAACAAGATGTCGAAAGCATACATATAGCATGTGTCTTTAAAGTTCCCAAGGAGATGTGAAAGGGCCAACACAAGAATCGGTTCAAGTGAGTTCTCACTACCCGTTTAACATAAACTAGATTTTGCAAATCTAGTATGGCTGCACTTTGAACAAATTGAGAGTACTAATAAATAAAGTAGAATGAGGTATAAAATCTACATAACAAAACCAGTTGCATAGTGAAGAATGTTAAACAGCTTTAATGACAGAAATTGTGGTAGTAAATTCATCGTATATGTAAGAGTAGCAGGGTTGGATCAAGGAAATTGTAAAAGAGATGCCTCAGCCGCCAGTATCCCGCGCAAGTTTTACGTTACAATAAAAAAGTGAAGAACGAGAAGGGGAACGAAGAAATCAAGAGGGGAAGACGGGCAAATGTTGTCAGAGGAAATGGAAGAAAGGGAGTTGGTAGGAGCAGGATGAGGGGAAGAGGGGGTGGAGGATGAGGTATCGGGGAGGAAAATGAGGAGATGGGGCTGGAGGAGGAGATGAGGAAGAGAGAAGAATGTAAAGGAAGAGGAGGGAGAGGAGGAGGGGAAAGTGGAGGAGAATGAGGAGGTGTGAAGAGGAGGAAGTTGGAGCAAGAGAGCGAAGGTGAAGCAAGAAGAGAATGTGGTTGGAGAGGAGATGGAGAAGGAGGTGGTGAAAGAGAGGGAGGGGCAGGAAGTGGAGGAAGTTGGAGAAGAGAAAGAGAAAGTGGAGCAAGAGGAGGTGGTAGAAGAAGACATGGAGAAGGAGATGATGGAAGAGAAGGAGGGGAAGGAAGCGGGGGAAATGGAGGAAGAGCAGGTGGGGCAGAGCAGGTAGAGGAAAGGTAAGAAAGAGGGGTGGGGGGGGAGGAGGTGTGAGCAGAGCACGTGAATATATGTAGGCCACTGGAAACAGGATTGTTGTAAATTATATTCACTATATACCAAGTTAAGGAACCAGACTATTACCACTCTCATGATTACATTACTACTTTACCTTCCACGTGTCAACGTAGTCCACATCATCGTCAGATAGCATCATCCCATCGGGTCCACGTGGGTAGAGGCCTTTCCCTTTCTGGAGTGAATTGAAGATCGAATGTTTGATTTTGTTTAAAGATTGTGTCACACACCACGAAATGAGCTTATCGGGTAAATCAGCTATAATTACTAATAATGTAAAAATTCACATAAATCGTCACCTCTCACAAAAGTATCATTGCTCAAAAGTCTAGTTTGGTGAAAATAAGATTCAAACAGAATGCAGCGACGTAACTTCTCTCACTGAATTTGAATTTTACACAGCTGCTAAAGTAGTCTAGTTGTATAACGTGATTCGTGTATCATCTAGTAAAAACTCAATACATGTTGATCAAAACTTAAAAGGTCAAAAACTCAAACCAGGGCTGTTGGACGATTGTCAAGCAATATTTGGTACGATTGGACTCTACAAATTCACAAGTAGTAGGTGAAAGCCTCATCCAGTGTCTGAAACCTAGACTGTCGTTACAAAAACTTGAGCAACTACCTAACTCTAAATGATTTATCGTTTATATTTCGAAAACTTTACAACGTATGAATCCTAAATTTTGAGCATTGTATTTGATTATTTCATGTACTTTTGTATCTGCAAAAATGAAAAAAAAAAACACACACACAGCCTGAAAGGTTAGTAACATGATTGGGAACAAAATGCCTCAAGAACCAAATGAGTTGAACTATATACCAACTATACACCAGCTGGAGTGGATATACCAGCTAGAAGGATTTGTCTCTAATTTGTTTACTTAAGGAGAATCAAGCATGAACACTAATTCTATCGGGGCACGATAAAAATAGAACTCATAGAGAGCCACACAGCAGGTTTGCCTGCCATGAGGGATATTGACATTAGTTGTTTTAGAATGAGTCAATGTTTTACTCCAAGATTTTCACTGGAGAATCCTTGCATAGTTTACTTGATTCCAGAGTAGTTTCAGCCCAAGTTGAGGACTACCCCCAATCATGTCATTTACCTTTAAAGGTTTGTCTCTTGTCTGTTGTCTGGGCTAGAATTTGTTTCTTTGATAGAAAGCATTGGAAGGGATTTCGTTTCTGTGGTCACAATATGAATGAGCCTTGATAAATGAAATCTATTTAAATCCATGCATTATATTTATCGGGAGATAAATGTTATATAGTTGTCACCAAGATTGCTTTGTCTGTTTGTACGGTGACCTCATACATTAAAGTTTAAGAAGTGCGTGCTTGGTGGGTCAACTCAGGGGGCGGCGCCATGGTAAAATCTTAGAAGAGACGAAAAAAAATCTGTCTGGAAAATTTTGCCAGCCAAATTGTTTTTTACCTGCCAAATTACTAGCCAAACACATCCGACAAGAGGGGGGGGGGGGGGGCGCTGGGGACGACGACCAAAACCAATTTTGCCCGCCAGTTTTTTTAAACCCTGCCAAATTACTAAGCCAAACCGTTCATTTTCATTACTTTAAAAAATACGGGGTCGGGGACTGCGGTTAGCCTTTGGACATGGCCCTCTCGCTGTTATGGGCGAGCGAAGCAAGCCAGCCGAGCGAGGCAGCGCGAGGGCCTTTTGAGACCTGCTTGGCATCCGAAAAGTAATTATTATTCATGGCCACAGGAACGACCGATCTCTGTTCGAATAAACCAATGAAATTGCGCGCTACGATCCCCTGTCTTGGCCTTGTCAACTATTCGGTGGGTTGAAAGAAATTCCTTCAGTGTTGGTTACTACAATACATACACCATCAAACACCAAGTTAGAACACGTTCATTGTTTGAACAGAGAATTTGAAGCATTTTCTTTAAATTTTATTTCGTAGGGTCCAATTTGGCGTGCAAAAATCTGCGTTTCTGAATCATTTCGCCTACTGAAAAAGGGAACGCTTCCAGATCGTTTCGTGTTACAGCAACAGTCTGTACAACATGGTCCTAGTATGATTGCATATTCAACCTAGGATCAAGTAGACAGACACGCTGATTGGTTGATTTTTGCTACCCGAAATAGGGTAGCAAAATTCGGTAATTCAAAGGTCTAACATAAGAATTGGAATCAGATCTCGAAAGGCCCTCGCGCTGCGCGCTCGGCTGGGCTCGCTTCGCTCGCCCGTAATACAGGGAGAGGGCCTTGTCAAAAGGCTACCCCTGGGACAACTTCAATACGTATACGGAACTATGTTTTCAAATTGATTTTCTGATTTGAATGATACAAACCTGAAACGCAATTGGCCAGTGCATTAAATACATGTCCACGTAGTCCAGTCCTAGTTCCTTTAATGATTTCCTGCAAGCTGCTTCGACGTCATCAGGTCTTGCATCAATCGTCCAGAGCTGAATATTGTTGTTGTTGGTGGTGGTGTAATTAGAAAAATAGAAAGAATTTAATTTAGCACTGGTAGATTTGTTGTATTACATTTTCAGTAAAAGTACTAGTCTTTGAGATACAACGAATTGATGGAAGGAACATTAATAGGCTATTAAAGACACGCCAATGCATGCACAAAATTCCTCTTTAAAACTGGGGGAAAACTTTATTGTTGTAACCAATTGAAGGCAATTTGATTTTAGTAGAGGTAGATATGGGGATATCCCCCACCTCACGTCCAAAATTACTATCAGAATACTCCAGTATGCAGGACACTGGAAAAGAGCAGAGGGTAGAGTGGTTTCTAAACTAGTCACGTGGCAACCAATTCATGGAAAGAGATCAACTGGGTGACCTAAGAAGACATACGTCGCTCAACTACAACAAGATTCTGGCTATGTCACCAAGGAAATGGAAAAGATCATGCTAAACAGAAGTCTTTGGAGAGTCCGACAGCAAGTGTCGATGGTGTGAGTGAGTGAGAGGGAGTAGTAGCAATTGCAGTGACATATGTACAATCAGAATAATAAATCCAACCCTTTGTCTTTTTACCTTTGTTGTGACAAAGATGTCCTCTCTTGTGATCGTCCCATCATCTATCTTCTCTTTGATTCCAGCACCAACCTCATTTTCATTCATGTACAGTGAGGCACAGTCGATATGTCTATAGCCAGCTTGGATGGCTTCTGCTACAGCATTGCGCACCTGATCTGGTTTAGACTACGAAAGGAAAAAATACAAAACAGTGTTTAAATTCAGTGTACGGTTTTACTAAATTGTGAATGATGGAAGTCTTCTCATATTTTGTTGTTGTTTTTTTAAGATATATATATTCTTCTTCTTCTTGCGTATGAGACCATCTGCTACAATACGTCACTAAGTTGCCGTATCCAGTTCACGGTGGCACAGCTTGGGTTGGTGAGGTCAATGATAGGGCCCCCAGGTGGACCAAGCCTGGTGCATTCGGACATGATGTGTTCCGGCGTTTGCCGAGGAGCACCACACAGGCATGCTGGTGAAAGACGAAGGCCCCAGTTGTACATGCTGCCGTTGAAACGGCCGACTCCGGTACGCAGTCGGTTCCGAGTAACCCACTCTATCTTTGCGTGGAAGACCGGCTCCTGGTAGGGTTTTGCGTTCCAGGGAGGATCCTCAGCTGGGCAGGTTTCGTCATCTTTTGCCAGTCATGATTCCATTGCCCCATAAGGTTGAAGTCGGAGTCTAGGAGTGAGACTGCTAGACTTAGAGCAACGCGTAGAGTCGGCGAACAGAAAATATAACAAAAAGAGTCCAGAATCTAAACTATATAGGCGAGTGCCAGGGCGCCTGTTTGGAGAGTACTTGTATGAGCTCCTTAGGAGGAACCAGCAAGACGACCCAAGAGATTAGTCCTTGATGTCACTTTACCACGCAGTGCCTCGATGTGTTGTTGTTCTGCATATTAATGCCCTACTCGTCAGTGGAGTAAGGGTGGTGGTTATGCGGTGGTAGTAATGGTGATGGTGGTGGTTGTGATGGAGGTGGTTTTGAAGGTGGTGGTGGTGTCGTGGTGGTGGTGGAGGTGGTGGTAGTGGTAGTGGTGGTAGTGTGGTGGTAATGGTTGTGGTGGTAGTGGTGGTGATGGGGATGGTGGTGATAGTGATGATGGTAGTGGTGGCGGTGGTGGTGGTGGTGGTGGTGGCTGTGGTGGTGTTAGTCGAAGTTGTAGAATTATGTTAGTAAGTTGTAGTTTTTTAAGGAAGTATAGTTTTAGTAGTAATGAAAGCACTTGAAGTGATTCCATGTGTCACACTGCACTTCGAGCCCCATTGAGGCCACCGAGTGATAGATATAGAATACAGTCCCTAGCATATAGGCCTAAATATATAGACAATAAGTACGTACCTTCCAAGTGCCAAGACCAAATAACGGAAAAGACCGACCATTTGCCAGTTTTACGTTGATGTTTTTAGCTGCCATACTTGTTGCCGATGTTCCCTCCTGTGCTGTGCCCAATTCTAACACTGTACTGTCTGGTAGAAGGCGAAGTGGGCGAAGTGTGCTTCCCTGGACGTTTAAACGCCCATTTATAGGAAAGAATATGAGAAGCCCCACGATTCATATCAGATATTAAATCAAATATTGACTTAAAGTGGGAAATTAAAGACCATTTTCGATATTAATGCTACAGTGCATATTACGAACTTTAATGGAAAATCTTGTACTTTCAAACGCTCTTTGTATTACATGAAACGTTAACAATTATGAAGCAAATATACAGCTTTCCACTAACGTCATTTAATTCAAAGAAATATTTCATTTATCCCCACACGGATGTAAAACTATTCAGATCACAGGTTGTCAGGTTTGAGCACGAAACAATTTTACTACAATATGATTTTTTTCAGGCAACAGATGTCTAGTATACTCATATCATAATAGACTTAGGGACCACACGAATCTAGAAGCAAGAAATAATAATGAAGATTTAAGGAAGTGCAAGTTTTGGGTATTCAGAATAATCACTACCAATGTCCCTTTTAATACGCCATTCAAACAAACCCACTCAATCGATAAAATGTTCAGTGAACCCACCGGGTGACCCTCCCCGAATGACTGTACATTTTCAGAGTAAACATTGTGAATAAAGTCCAATTTATAACTAATATACTCAAGACAAAGTGAAAAGGGAAGTGAGGAGCAATGGCGGATTGAGCCAAATTATTTGGGGGTCAGAAACGATTGAGCAAAATCATTTGAAGGTTAGAAACGAACATAATTTATACACACAAATTTATCACTCTCTGTATACTATGATCAAATATATAATAATCGTACATTTACTGTGACTGCAGCCAAAGAATGGAACAAACTTTCAACTTCTATTAAGTCTGCTAATTCCTTGAACCAGTTTAAGAGATTGCTAAAAACATACCCTTTTCCCAAGTAATAATTCTGCAAACGCTGTGATATAGTTATACTGTGTTTGTTGAAGAAGAAGAAGAAGAAGATTAAGAAGAAGAATTTCATTTGGGGTCAAGCACACTACCCCACCCTCCCCCAATCTGACGCCAGTAGTAAGGAGGTAAAGAAGGGAGGTACAGAGAAATTTCTGGAATACAAGGGGTTGCAAGAGATGGTGCAATAATGCCAAACGTTCATACAACGTAATAAATAACATAATCACAATCATAATTTTTCTTTCAATTAGATCTCGATTGCTCTTGAAAAAATAAGAATACAAGCAATTATTATGTTTGTATACCCAGTTTAAAGCTTCGAATTATAATTTTATAAAATCATTGACGGTCAATCACAACTTCTAACTGATCCTGCTTTCCTGTGATGTTTTCACATAGCACAATTATAATATCGCATGCAAAGTTAACAGAGTTTTCTTTCAATGGTAATTACTAATGATAATCTAAACAAGATCAGAATAAATAAGATTGCAGAAGAAGAAGAAGAAGAAGAAGAAGAAGAAGAAGAAGAAGAAGAAGAAGAAGAAGAAGAAGAAGAAGAAATTGTATGATACAGGGATATGGATATGGGAAAACTGTTTGATGGAAACTTCATTTAATCAATTTAATCAACTTAACTGAATTTAAACACAGAAAAATACACGTCAGCTGAAACTTAATTAAATCCACCCGGTAGAATATAAGTAAATCGATAAATTGACACACACACAGAAACTACAAAATAAACATGAAAACCAGCGAATGAAAGATCGTTTCAAATACTGTAACTTGACCATGTATTCTGAAATACAAGAGCTACCACACTTGGGAGAATCACATTTTAGCGATTATTTATTTCCACAAATTAATTCAAAAAAGCACATAAAAATACAAATAAATATAAATCAATTATATATGATATACAATAGCAATACTATAAAGAAACCTGTTGAGGGGATAGACAAAAATCATCAATGATTTATCAAGGGATATCCCCTGAAATATAATAAAGCATACACATGTACAAGTTATTATACATGTATAGAGTTTAATACTTAATGCTAGGCATGCTAGGGGTGTTGCCAATTTGTGGAAGTTAGGAGTTGTGATGAGGGGAAAGGAGATAAGTGAAACTTGATGTTCTCGAAGGTGTGCCATTATATTTTCAATTGTACATTCTTCGTTCTGGAACATACCGAATCACAGAGTCGTCAATTCATCGTTCTCTACAACTTCTAGGTTTTGAAAATAAATTTCAGATTACTCGTTAGATGAACCATTTTGACGGCGTGCAAACAAGAACACAAGTCCGACACATAGGGAATTGCAACAGAAACAGCATTTAGGGAATGATATCCGGTATCGAAAATGACAGTTTGAAAGTACATTCACTGTAAAAAAAAAATCGTATGTTTACGGGGAAATCGTAAAAAATAACGGTAATTTTAATGTATTTTTTTTTTACGGTAGACACAGTCTTACGATGAAAAACACTAAAAATAAGTGTTTTACGGTGAAAGACGGGTAAAAATTACAGTGAACCGTTAAAATGACGTTGAGTTGCCAGGAATTCAGTCACCGTAATTTCAACAATTCACTGTAATTTTTATCGGTCTTTCACCGTAAAACGCCCTATTTCTTTTTTTTTTGGGGGGGGGAGGGGGTGTTTTTTCACCGTAAAATTGGGTCCACCGTAAAAAAAAATTACATTGAAAGTACCATAATTATGTGTATGGTTTCCCGGTAAATATACTGTATTATTTTAATGTGTTGCACCCCAATTAACCCGTTGAACAGGAGCGCACTATATCACTATTCCAAAGTTGTCAAACACCATCTCCAGTTCATAATAATGTCTGTTGATATGGTTCTGTAGAGTCAAATTATGTCCCATATTTGTTTCTAGGACTGTAAGAAATTTGTGATTCAGACCTATAGTTGTGAAGCATGACATGGATTCATTTTGTTATCATTCATGGCATATATACATGATCATTTATAATGATGTCAGAAATGACACCTGATACAGCGCAAACATTTTGAGAGAAAAAAAAAACATATGATTTATAAGCCGGTCACTTCATATCAGAACAAGCATCACCAATTTGATGGGGGTGCACCATGTGCACGGGAATACCTTTTGGAAAATGTTATTGAAGAGAAGAGCCAAAAAACAAACAAACAAACAAACAAACAAACACACGTTAACATGCGCTATCTGATGTGCGTCTTTAACATATAAATATTGACAACATTCACTCTAGGATCTGTATCCAGTATTTATCAAATCACTCAATCACTCATCAGCTCATTGGCACAAGTTGGTACGAATCACTATTATCTGCAGAGAAATTAAAGCCCAAGTATAATTTTTGGAAATGGATAGATGAAAATTCTTGCGTGTGTGAGTGTGTGTGTGTGTGTGTGTGTGTTGTGTGTGTGTGTGTGTGTGTGTGTGTGTGTGTGTGTGTGTGTGTGTGTGTGTGTGTGTGTGTGTGTGTGTGTGTGTGTGTGTGTGTGTGTGTGTGTGTGTGTGTGTGTGTGTGTGTGTGTGTGTGTGTGTGTGTGTGTGTGTGTGTGTGTGTGTGTGTGTGTGTGTGTGTGTG
>JZLH01S0016792.1:25707-37146 GCA_001188425.1 Eucidaris tribuloides | reverse complement strand
CTAAACCGGAAAGCCACGTAGTTGCTCAACCAGATCTCGGGCATGTCGGGGAAATAGCTAAGACACAGATACAGAGATTCAAGCCCACGAACAGATCGTACGAACGCAGTCGGTGCACTCCTCATACAAACATCGTCTATCTCAAAACACACAAGACGGCGAGTTCGACCCTTCAGAACATCTTTTATCGTTTCGGCGACGAATTAAACTTGGTCTTTGCTCTTCCAAAATTCGATGTTTACATCCAGTCAGTGAGGGAGTTTAAGATTTCAAGTATCTTACCACCGCCTCCTGGATCGGCATACAATATATTGGCAAATCACGCACGGTTCTTTTACAACGGTAAGTGAGCATTATATTGATGATTATGATTATGGGGATGGTAGTAATGGTGATAGTATGGTAATGGTGATGATGATGGTGATAGTGATGGTGATGGGGATGGTAATGGTGATGATTATCTTGTTGGTGATGATGGTGGTGATGGTGATGGTGACGGTGGTGATGGTGGTGATGGTGGTGATGGTGGTGATGGTGATGGTGATAGCGATGATGTTGGTGATGGTGATGGTGATGGTGATAGCGATGATGTTGGTGATGGTGATGGTGATGGTGATAGCGATGATGTTGGTGATGGTGATGATGATGATAGTGATGGTGATGGTGGTGGTGATGGTGATGGCGATGGCGATATTAATGGTGGTGATGGTGATGGTGATAGTGATGATGATGATGATGATGGTGATGATGACGAAGACGACGATGATCATTCTACGTTCTGATACCATTATTGATTGGCTACTGCTACGACTATACTACCGTTACTACTACCACCACCACCACTACTACTAGTACTACTACCACCACAATGTAATATTACTACATGTATTCAAGGCTCGAGCAAAGGACAGGTTCTGGGGGCACTATGAAACAGCCAGCTTTGACCAGATTGCTTGTCATATTGATTTGTGTCATGAAACAGTCAGCTGGGACCTGATCACCCCCTTTATTTCCCTCTTTGTTTCATTGATTTGCAACGCAGAAAATTATATCACATTTGGTGACCTTTTATGTCGAATCAACTTCCCACTTGCACCATAGAACCTTCTTTTTTCGGACTCGATGCCCCCTCTCTTTTGTTTCCTTTCCCCATTTTTCTCTGTCTTTCCTTTTTTCTTTAGTTGCTTGCTTGTCACATCGAGGTTGGAACCCCCCTCCCTCCAAAAAGGAGTATTTTCATAACACCCTAACGCAAATTGTGAGTGGAAAAGCCTACATAGATCTGTCAATGCTTTGTTCACTTACTATGCCCACAGAAATTCCCACATTATGATTTGTGTCCACGTATGCGTTATTTTGTCTGTTACAATAGTTCTTTTTTTCATTCCGTGTTTTTATTTTTGTTTTCTTTATAGATTTTAAGAAACTGATGCCTCCAGACACCAGGTATGTCACCATCATCCGTAAGTCCTCGAGTCAGTTCCAAAGTATGTACAACTATTTTGGTCTGAAAATCCAATTCAAGGTCACCCTTGAGGAGTTCTCGCGGAAACCCAAATTCTACTACGAGAAATACGGATTCGACAAATACCAGAGACACAATGGAAGGGACCCCATGTTATTCGATTTAGGGATACGCAAGGAGAGTCTCTACGATCAAGAAAAAGTGGACCAGTATATCGAATTTTTGGACTCGAAGTTCAGTCTTGTTGTAATCACGGAATACTTCTTTGAATCGCTGATTTTGCTCAAAGAGCTTATGTGTTGGGACATGCGGACCGTCGTCCATCTGAACGATAAAATTAGGGTATCGTTGAACAAGAAAGAAGACGTCTTCAAGACGCCAGATAATGGTAAGACGTTCGGAAAGACGTCGGACGATCCTTCGCTTGGGGCGGAATCATTGGCTAATCGACTTGATGCCTGGAACGTGGGAGACGTGAAACTTTATGATCACTTCAATAAAACACTTTGGAAGAAGATCGACGCGTTTGGGAGGACCAGAATGGAAAAGGAAGTCGCAAAACTGAAAAGATTATGCACTAGATTTCGAAACGAATGTATGAGTGGGACTAAGGTCCGAGACATCTCGCGTTTTACTATGCAAGGGACCGGGCTTCAGGAATATGTGGTTCGGAAAAGCAAAGCCCAGAATATGACGTGTCTCCGATTGGGTTGGATACCAAAAACGTTTCTTTCTCATCTCCGGGAAAAACACAAAGACCAAGAGTGGCGGAATGTATTTAAGAATCCGATGCCGAAGCTGAAAAAGGTCACTTGATTTCCGACAGAAAAAAATTACTGTAATATCAGCATTATAATCGGCATCTCTTGTATTTGCACAAGCACTACATTCTTTAGACTACTTGTGAAGCAATCCCGCGATCGAAGAGTTTTGGGAGAGTCCGAACGGCACTATGTTTACTCGCCATTTTTGCTTCACAATATGGTTTGCATGTTTTAAAATTATTTTCCTTGTTTATTTGATCTCGTTTGATATTTTCATTTTAATTGGCTGTTTGCTTTTTCGTTTGCCTGAAAAACCTGGACATGACAGCCAATCATAACCCGTGGGGGGGGGGGGGGGGACAACTCGAGAACCTCTGCTCCCCCCCCCCCCCCATTTCACAGAATAATAATACAGGATAAGTTTCCATAAGACAGGAGTAGGTATTCCAAGAAAAGTGCACCAAATTTTGTTTACATAGTACACTGTATATACAGTGTATATTCTTTAATTTACGAAATTTTGAACCAATTGCACATGCCTTTTGTGAAGAAATAATATGGATTTATTCATTAAAGTTCAAAGTATTCCACACACGCATTTAGAAATATGACTTTCTTTTTACCAAATATGAGGATCGCATAAATTCAGGCAACCACTTTCATTCGTGAAGAATCTACCACCACAACGCTGACAAAAGAGGTACAGTACATGTACAGTGTGTCTCAAAAAAAAATGTGCAAGAGAAAAGCGCCCTCTTTGGCAATTAGAAAGTACTCATTGTGATAATACGTGCTTACATCAACGTCAAGAGCTTAGTCTTAGCTTTCAAATAACGTTAGTTTTGTTCAATTTGCTTGTTTTAATCTTGAGATACGTTTATTTAAATAAGTAAGGGTGAACTAACAATTGTGCCACTTTTACTACATTCCCTTGTAAAAGTGACATACAATCTCAAGATTAAAACAAGCAAATTGAACAGAACAAATGACATTTAAAAGCTGAGACTTTGCCCTTGACGTTAATGTAAGGATCATGTCACAAGAGTATTTTCTAATTGCCAAAGAGGGCGCTTTTTACTTGCACATTTTTAAAGACATGCTGCGGCACTTCTCAAAAAATTGTGTAAGTAAAAAACACCCTCTTTGACATTTAGAATATACATGTACTGCTGTGACACATGTGAACGTCAACATCAACGGCGAAGTTTTGGCTTTCAAATGCCGTTTGTTTTGTTTAAATTCCTTGTTTTGATCTCGAGATATCTTGCAAATAACAAAAGGGTGGAAATCACAATTCTGTTACTTTTACGGGAAGAGGGTCTGATGCTATATTGACTGTAGTAAAAGTGGCACATTTGTGATTTTACTTTTTCGTTGTTAACCAAATATATCTCAGGATTAAAATAAGCAAACTGAACAAAACAAAAGGCATGTGAAAGCTAAGACTATGGCCTTGATGGTGATGTATCACGTCACAAAAATGTTCTCATTACCAAAGAGGGCGCTTTTGACTTGCACAATTATTTTTGAGACACACTGTATTAACAAACATGACTTATTCAAACAGCTGTCAGGTTTCTCGGGACCTACAACAAATTTTTCAGGTGCTTTGTTTTTGATGTTCAATGTTGCAAGCCACTTCATAACACGATTGCATATTCTTGAATATGAATGCGTGAATAACCCATGAGAGGTGTTAACCACATGACATCGAATGTCAGTTTGAATAAGAAAGAATGATTTGTATCATAGTTCATTCTATTTCACTTGAAACTGCATGATCTGGATGACAAGTGAAATGCAAAACGTGTGAGAAATAATTGGAAAAACCTGTACATGTATTTTGTACAATACTAGTATATGATTGCGCAAGTGAAAAGCACCTTCTCTGGCAAGACTGTTGCGACAGCCCGACAGGAAGCTTACATCAACGTCAAGGACACAGTCTTAGCTTTGAAATGCCGTTTGTTCAATTTGCTAATAATCTTGAGATATGTTAGGTCACAACAAAAGGGTATAAAATCACAATTTTGCCACTTTTACTACAGTCAATGATAGCATTAATCCCTCTTGCGCAGTAAAAGTGGCACAATTGTAATTTCACCCTTTCGTTGTTAAGTAAACATATCTCGACATTAAACAAACAAATTGAACAGAACAAACGGCATCTGAAAGCTAAGTCTATGTCCTTGACGTTGAGGTAAGCATCACGTCACAAAAGTATTTTCTAATTGCCAAAGAGAGCGGGGCGCTTTTACATACACAATTTTTTTAGACACACTGTACGTGCTTAGAAATCTGACAGCTGTTCATTAATGACAAACGCAACAAATTAAACAAGCGTGATCATACTGGTGTAGGTTTGTATCAAAACTTTTTAATAATACTCTTCTCAACAATGAACCTCATTTTTATACAAGAAAATACCTCTCAAACATTAATTCTTTGAAATAGCTACTTTCAAATTATTTAAATTCAATGTGACCTCAAATTCTGGGAGGCAAAATACGTTCACAGATCAATAGGCCTAATGACTCACATTCACAAATATTAAATTATTCACCTGGCATATTAATATCACCCATGCATCGACCACTCACTCCCCATACACAAACTCGCAGCACATTATACTTGACATAAAAATTATTTTGCTAGTCTTACTGAACTATACATTGTTTTAAAACTATTTATATACATATAGGCTAGAATATGAAGACTGAAGAATAATTATTGACAGTTTAAACCACTAAAGCTAACACACCCGCACATCCTCACAAAGGGATTTGGGTCCCCACAATTTCAATAATGCCAAGTAGTTGGGTGTGTTTTCCAGCACTGGGACTCAGAAGTTCACGAAAAACTGCCTCCACACACTTGCACCAGCGACATATTGGGCATTAACGCAATAATTCAAGTACATTTTGAAGCAATCGACACGACATGCAGTGCAAATTTCTTAATATGTTTGCATTTTGGAAATGATTATTTTTAAACAATATTGCAACTTGTCATCTGAGTATGCATTACACTGCAGTGTTAATTGTTTTGTTTTTTTTTTTTAGAATTACATTAATCCCAGAGATAAAACATATTATCTCAATTTTTACCCGACGACATCACCTACAGTCAATTTCATGGTGTTGGCAGAGTGAGACAATGTTGAAATTTGGTGTTATAATTATGCTCACAATGATTACGATGATTTATGATCTCTTACAGTTATCATCATTATCACTTTTATTTTTTTCATCATTTTAAACCAGTATTTCCTTCAGTTTCCCATCCAAGGTAGTAATGTTGGTGAGATCAGATGATGATGACGATAATTATCAGAATGATGATGAGTAGGAGGAAAATGGTGATGATGATGATGACAATGATGAATTTATATAAAATCATTATGTCAAATACAACTTAAGGAGAAATAAATATGCAAATATTTTGGGATAGACACATTTTTTATACAAGATTGGGAACAGTGTGTTCTAACGATACCAGGTTATTATTCTGAAGGCTCGTTTTTCTGATGAATCATTCCGAAAGAACAAATGCTACGCAATTCAATTTGAATAAATGAATCCTATCTCATTTTCAGATAAACGAGCCCTCAAATACGGATTTGTTCAGAATTATGACCTTCAGAAGAATGAGCCCCACCCGTATGAACACAAATGCCTACAACTCAACCCTATATTTTTAAAATAAGACATTCATATTTGTGCAAATTAGACTGATCTATGCATTCACTTTGGTCATAAAGTGTTAAATGTGTTCAGATGAAAATAATATACACATCTGTGGGTATAATACATAACAAATATCATGGAATACAGTTTCAATATATGCAAACAATTACAATCTGTGAATTCAAACAACAGAATTGAATGCAGTTTTCCACATATTTCCATCAAAAGAAGTACATGTAGTTAAATTTCTGTGCAATGCCCAGCAATAGCAACATCTATTTGTACTGATTTTAAGAATATATTAAGTCTCTATGTCACTGCACTGAAAATCAAATTTATTGACACAGATATAAATATGTATTTGGTTAATATAAGGGTATATTATGCACGTAAGTCAAGGATTTCAAGGTGAGGGTTATAGCCAGTGTCCAAGCAAAAATCATTCCAGCCTGACTCTAGTTAGTGTAAAAGTTGGTATACATTTCAAATTATTTGGTTCTTGAGGTATTTTGGATATCCCCTCTCACCCCCCCCCCAAAAAAAAAAAAATAATAAATGTGTAAGGTGTCATACTTTACACTTTAACTCAGTTATTCTTTGAAGGTGTACTTCTGTACTCCTATTATTTGGTATAAAACTCTGGTAAAATGAATCCATCATTCTCTGTACCCTGAATTTCGGTCAAATTCATCACTGATCTAACCTCAAGGACTATTAAAGGAAGAAGGAGCCAGCAACTAACAGGCATAAGTTAAAGCCATTCGCTAACATTTACCACAATTTAAAACAAGAGTGTCGCTGGGGCGAGCACATAATACACCCGCTTGTAACGCGGAAAATGAAAACATGTCACTGTGACCTTGACTTTTGACCTTTCGACCTCAAAATCAATAGGCTCCCTGGGATCCATGCTAGTATCATACACACCAAATTATATGAGCCTGGGTTAAGTTAAACTGAAGTTATCGCGTTTACAAGGACTTCACAAGGGTAAGATGAAAACATGTCACTGTGACCTTGACCTTTGACCTTTCGACCTTAAAATCCATAGGCTTCCTGGGATCCATGCTAGTATCATACACACCAAATTATATGAGCCTGGGTTAAGTTAAACTGAAGTTATCGCGTTTACAAGGAAAAGTTAACGGACGGACAGACAGACGGACACCGAGCGTGAAACCATAATACGTTCCGTAGCCGGGCGTATAAAAAAAATGTGAGCTACATGATCCTCCATGCTCGAAGTGTCTTTGATAAGGTCTAAAAATGAAGTCTTAAAAAAATTGCAGTTTAAAACGATCATTAAGTACTTCTAAAAAGTGAAAATCATTGAGCGACCATTCCTGTTTATCTCCATAGACTGCTGTGTAGTGGAATTTTCTATCAGCTGAGAGCAAATTCATGTGCTGATTTTGATCTGTACATATTTTACGAGTGACAGCATAACTCTCTGAAGTTTTGTGTTCTAGGGTGTTAATTTGTCCATCCAAACACTACCAGATATGTCAGACAGCAAAGTTTGGCAATCTTTTAAATGAGGCTTCCAAGATGTTATATAGTGTCTTTAAGGAAAAAAAATTACATTGTGAGTATTGTGAGAATTATGGCACATGGTGATAAAGACAGCCTAAATAAGGGGTACTGTGTGATACTCACCCTCAGCAAGGCCCTATAAATTAATTTAATTTGTGTTTATGTTACGTCTTTGCAAGTTTCATCCCAGGATAAAACTTGCAGAAACAGCTATAGGGGGAGGAGCTTATCAATTCAAACAGTGCATACATTACCACGGCGCGACTAACACATGTCGAGTGGCATGCATCGGTCACACATGGTCAGCTCCAAACCAGTGCACATGCGATCTGATTGGTTGGCAAGAACTCAAATCTTTTCTTAACTTATGCCAGATAGTTGCTGGTTCCTTCTTCCTTTAAATTAAGGGGACTCTCTGTAGTAATTCATCCAACATTTTCTTCATCTATTTCAAAATATTTGCCTGAATTTGGCTAGGATTCTTTGTTAGGGTTGTACCTTGTCTCTGAGTAATCATTAAGAATGATATTTGCTAAGAAACCAAAGTAAAGTTTATCAAGCTGCATTACTACATGTACACCCAACAAACATTGGTTTGCAATAAAACAAATAAAAAATGGGGAGCTTAGGAGTGTAGGATTAAGAGGTACAATATATTTACCTGTTAATTTTACACAAATTACTCACTTTGACAAATCTTTAATAACATTCCAATGCAACTACACCTTAAGTGTCATGATTTTACATCAACAATAAAAAAAGTAGAAAATGATGTTTTAAAAATCACATGTACAAATACATGTACAGTATTACTGTATGCAGCCATCTTTATTGATTTTTTTTACAGTGCACTCTTGTTATAAAGAACAAAGATAAAACTAAATTTTATTATAAAGAAGTAGAATCTCCAGTACCGTATCTTGGATTTCACTGTGTATGTACCTTAAAGGGGAAGGCAGCCAGAACTAACGGCACTAGTTAATGAATAAAAATGACATTGTGAGTAGTGTGGTTATGTACACGTTGGTGACAAACAGCTCATATAGGGGTGTGTGTGATACTCGCCCTATACATTAGCTTAATTTGCTGTTTATTTTACGTCTTTGTAAGTTTTAGCCAAGACAAATTGCAGATACAGCTATAGGCGGGGGAGCTTATTCAATTTAAACAGAGTGCAATACATTACACTGGTACGGTTGACAACGCGCCGTAGGCATGCATTGGTCACGCATGGCTCAGCTCCCTGCGTGCACGTGCCAATCTGAGTTGTTGGCAAGAACTCAATATGATATTTCTTAACTTATGGCTGTGTTGCTGGCGCCTTTTCTTTAATCAGTTTTTTGCAACCCTTTAGGCTCTAACGACTGTCCTTATAAAGGAAACATTTTATGGATTCCAAGGACTCTTTCTTTTTAATGAGAGTGCACTGTATAAGGAAATATACATCAGTTCTTTTTTATTTTCTGTCAAGTTTGAAATACTCATATTGCAGGCACTTCTACACGATTCGTCAGTAGATTCTTGGGAAATTTATATCTGGAACTACAAATGTGACTTAACCGTACCATAATGGTGGTCTTAATCTTGGTGCTTAATTTCCTCACCATCTCCTACGACATATATTTTGGTCTGTCATGTAGCAAAACAACATAAAGAAGTGCCAAAAAACAGGAAACTAATGGTATTATGTGCAAAATGGTCGATAGTATTCATAAACTTTGGAATGAACGTGGAAGCAAAGTGCAAAATTGCAAAAATGCCAAATAAATTACAAATTACTTGCAAAATATTGAACAATGAATATTTCAATAATAGTCAGTACTGCAATGTTATAATCTATGAGCTCAGATCAAAAGCAGCAGAAATTATGTGATTGAGCTAAATATATAAATGCAACCATTACAGGTATATTTTACCAATATAATCCAAATCTTATTTTGTTAATCATATGATCATTTTTTAACATTACAATGTCTGCTTCACGGAAAAGTCTTTTTACCATGTGAGTGGCATTTACACTGCTGTGCACATTTCTTATAAATAAAATAATGTTTAATATGACGGAACATATAAAATATATCATAAACACAAGTGTACAAATTACGTATGAATAATGCTGCTTAACAACGAATTTCATTTCATTCACACACAAGCATATTATCTGCTACCATATATGTAGAACAATGCATGCCATTTTTTTCACTGCTCTGCAACTTCTTTCCATTGCTGTTTCATTTCAATTGTCTGTATCTTGGCAAGCCATGACTAAGTAATATTTTCGTTTGTGACACACGCATGCTAACATAATGAGTACTCTCCCTTTGTGACCTAAGCATCTCTTCCATAAAAAAAAAAATTCATGCAGTTTTAAAGACACAATTTAACAATGACCACAGTTTTAAAAATGTGAGCGACATAATCCTCTGTGCTCTAAGTGTCTTTGATAAGGTCTAAAACTGAAGCCCTGAATAAAATTGTATTTCAAAATGATTATTTAGTGTTTCAAAAAAAATGAAAATCTACGAGTACTCGGGTTGACTGGATTCACCTTGCCCATTTCTTCCCATAGCCTAGTGTGTGCAGATCTAGGCTATTTTATACTCTGGCACAGTGGTAATTCCAAGGGTGATGTTTATCCATGCATATCTTGCCAGTGGAAGCATAACTCTCCAAATTGTTGCATTCTATGATGTCTATTTTTCTATTTTAGCACTACTATGTAGCTCAAAAATTAAAGTTTGTTTTTTTTTTTTCTATTGAAGCTCCACAATGTTAAATTTTGTCTTTAATCTATCCCAGGTCAGTCGGTGGAATAGACTGTACCTACTGCAACTATAACCAAGCGAGAAGAAAGCAAAAAAGATAAATTCAAGAAAATTTGGCTGGCATCGTGGATAAGATTACACAATTTGCAACAACCATCATCATTTTCCCTCAACCCAGGCGGACAAAAATAATGAATTCTTTCCCTACTGAATCCAGTACAAAAATCTTTTACAAACATCAAGGAAGTTCATAGACAGTTTTTAAAATATGTCTCCACATAGAAAATATTGTGCCAAACACACACATAATTGTCCTCGTATAAAAGGAAATGCCACATTATATCAAGAGTGTGGCACCGGTCTTCAGATCTGTGTGTATTACACCATGGTCACGATGTCCTCACATTGTTGGAAGTGTCCTCAGATTGTGTGTGTATTACACACAGGTCAATGTGTTTTTATTGCATTGGGTCCTCATACTGACGTGTATAATTGTCCCATCTGTGATGCAAGTCCTCAGATTCTGTGTATCGCCGGTTCGTTTGTCCATGGCTTAATGCGTTTCACACACAGTGCCATGTCTTGGAAATATACTGTATCACAAGGTTTGATCCTAGGACCTTCCAGTAGGGGGTGGTTTCTAGCGTACGGCAGTCATAAGTCCCTTCTTTAACATTATTGCCTCAAAGTCCTGGTCTTCTTGCTGCTCTCTATTAGATAAGAGATAAAATATTAATATTGTGTTTAATAAATAGAAAGATCGGTACACAGAAAGAAAGAAAGGAAATAAAGGTAGATTCAAGTGGATGGATAGATAAACATGAATAAATTATAAGACAGAGATAGCTTGAAATAAAAAGATAAACTGATACAAAACAGTTGAAATAGACAAAGACTGATTAAAAGAAAGATATTGATTCAGATAAATACATGTAGATAGACATAGAAAGACAGGAATAGTCTGAGACAGATAAAATGATAGATATAGACAGAATGATATAGAAAATATGAAGATAGCTCAAAGACACATTGATATAGGTATATACAAGGATAAAAACAGAATATAGTGAGATAGATGGATCAATAGATATATGGACAAAAAGATAGCAATAGATTGAAATAGAAAAATACAGGTAATGGATACACAAATTCAGACAGATAGATAGATAGATAGATAGATAGATAGATAGATAGATAGATAGATAGATAGATAGGGGCAGTTCCAC
>JZLH01S0016792.1:0-17954 GCA_001188425.1 Eucidaris tribuloides | reverse complement strand
ATTTGACACCAAATTTGATGGGGTACTATGTTTTTAAAATTTTGGGTACCATGTCCACTTTCGCATGGAACTGCCCATAGATAGAAATAGATAGATAGGTAAATAGACACATGTAGATAGATAGATAGATAGATACATGTAGATAGACAGACAGATAAGTAAATACATAGATCTCTATCATATCAAATTTACATTCAGTAAATTTCATGTACTTTGACTGGCTTCATCCTGAAAATGAAACTTATTTTAACAAACATTTGATTAGAGGCTTGCATGGACTTAGATGATTTTTTTTTTGATTGGCAGACGGGAAGAGAATTTCTTTTCACTTGTACTGCATAAGCTGCTTAAAGACTAATGGACGCTTTCTGGTGATAAACTGCAGATCAGTACTGATATGTGGAACTCCAATAAAGTCAGATATAGGTCTTAAAGTAAATGAGAGTGTATGAACTATGTGGCATGTAAACTTTTTTTTTTTGCAATAGAAGTGAGTTGGGATTAACAAGTGAGTTTATTGCACAGGAACTACCAGCATATATGGATCTTACCAAAATGCGTTAGTACAGAATAATCTGTATCAAAATACCTTCATACCGATTCTTCCTTCTATTTTTTTTCTTCATCTTTTTATCAACATTTGCAAATCAAAATACAATTTACATGTATACAGGTAAATTAGAGCACTGTATGTTACATGGCAGTGAAATTTGAGGGGGCAGCTTCATTCAGGTGAGTGTTTTTTAGGAGAGGTGTGTTGTGCCATGTGCATTATCAATATGGAACTAGAATCCCATGAAAATGACATCCATGATTGTTTTATGATAACCACAAAGACGTGACAGAAAGAAAGCAACAAACAGACTAAATATACATGTATTGCATTTCTGGAAGTTCCTGTACCAAGTCATTGTTTTAAGGCTGTGTTTTTGATTTGCACACCAAACCATTTTTTGCTCAAATCTGATACAAGAGAGGTACATAAAACTGCAATATTGAAAATTTGGAATTCATACCTTGTTCAGTTTTTGAAGTAATAAATCATTTAAAACTTGGAAGTCCGTGTTTCAGACACTGTCAGAAGCTTTCATCTTCATTCATTCAGTTTGCATTTGGTGGAGTCCAACTGCAGAAAAGATTGCTTGACAATTGTGCAGCTGCACTGGCATGAGTTTCTGGCCTTGTAAGCTTCGATGAGCAGGCAATCAGACAAGCAAAACAGTTGTATAAAATTCAAATTCAGTGAGCAGCGTTACGTCACTGCATTCTTTTTTAATTTTATCAGCATTATTTTCACAAAACTTGACAATTCAGCCCCGAGGCTTTTGTGACAGGTGAAGATTTAATTGGTCGATGAGTTCATTTCGAGATGTGCAAATCACGGACACAGACTTTAGATAGGTCAATAGTGAAAAGACAAGAATTATGGTGAGTTTAATGCACACAAACCTCAAAACTATGGTGAGCAGTGTAAACGTACTGGTACAAATTATCGTTTGGGTCATGATGGGGTTAGTTAGGGCTGTCAGGCTCTATGCTATGGCATGAAAGAGAAAGAGGAGGGGGACTATCGGGTGTGCTGGGGTGGGGTGTGAAGATACGACATGGTAGGGAGTGGTAAAAGAGAGGTGTGGTTAAAAAGGGGGTGTAGAGAGGAGAGGGGTGTGGGTAGGAAATGGGTGTGGAGAGTAGTAGGTGTGGTTAGAAAATGGGAGTGGTTTGAAAAGAGGTGTGGTCAGAAAAGGGTGTGGTTACAAAGGGGTGAGGTTTGAATAGGGGTGTGGTTTAATGAAGTAGAATGGGATGTGTTTTGAAAAATGATAAATAGACAAAAAGATAAAGTGGAAGAAGAATGTGATAAAAGAATGCTGGTTAAGCGTTAAATGACACCATGATGCAAATGTAACAGGTTAGTTACACTTTTGTGAGTTACACAAAGAACACTACGTATAAATCTCTAAAAACTATTCAGAGCAAGTCTCCCTAAATTGTACAAAATGAAACTGCCATGTATGTGAATGTTTGGCAGACATTTCTAAAGAGGTTTTTTTTTTTTTTTTTTAGGGGGGGGGGGTAAATATATGTCAATGATTTAAGTTTTGGGAGTAATGATACAATGATGAACCCCACATATTTTTGCGGATGACACCAACCTGCTTTTGACTAGTAACAATATGCAAGATGAATACCATAATAAAATATTAACTTATTTAATTCATAAACTCACAATTAATCTTGAAAACAATTCATTTGGTATTTGGATCTCACAGAAAAAGACACAAGCTCACTGAACACTACCCACAAATGATAATACAATTAAACAAATTTAAACGTTCCTTGGTGTCGCTACAGATGATATCTAAGCTGTTACTGATATTTTGTGAAAATACACGTAGTCTAGACTAAAATGGATTCTTCTCCTACATACATGAATTTTTTGTGAATTTAATAATACCACAATCCTATCGCATGTCATATTGTCTTACTGTATAGGAAAATGTGTATACATGTATATTGAATAGATTACTTATAAAAAAAGAAAAGAGAAATTCATATCGTCATGAATTCGAGTCTTTTTTTAAACCTCAATATCAAATATTTTATGAAAAAAGTGATATGTACACACTTCAGGTACACCATAGCATGTTTATGTATAAATATGGGAAGGGTCTTTTGCCTTTACTTTTCTTTTAACACATTTACTAGGCTCTGTGACCTTTTGACCTTCAAATCCTATTAACTAGTCACTGTCAGTTAAAGGCACTGTATAACAATGTTTCCAGTTTAAAAAATCTGAGCTACATGATTCCCCATGCTACTAGTGTCTTTGATACAGTCTAAAAATGAAGCCCTGAAAAAAATACAGTGTAAAACAATCATTAAGTGCTTTAAAAAAGTGAAAAACATTGAGAGACCATTCCAGCTTTTCTCCATAGACTGCTGTGTTGCAGAATTTCCTATCGCCCGATATAAAATTAATGTGCCAAGTTGTATCTGCACATATTGTACTAGTGACAGCATAACTGTCCAAACTTTTGTGTTCTAGTGTGTTTATTTGTCCATTCAAACACTGTCAGATATGTCAGATAGCAAAGTTCGACAATTTTTTAAACGGGTCTTCCACAGTGTTATATAGGGTCTTTAAATATAAGACTGGGTACTTGCAGAACAACAGAATTTTAATATGAACCGTTTTCAAACCATCTATGAACAGATGATATTCTGAAAATATCACTCTAGAACAGAAGGGAGTAATTAAAAACAACAGAAAATTCATTTTTACCAAACTTCTACACAAATCATCAAGCTGATAAAGTAACACAGAAATCAATATGTGGGACAATGTTAATTGTTAATACTGCAACACAAGGAGACATCGATGGAAAATTCACCTGTTGAAACTGCCAATCCTACAACTAGTTATGACATTTGAACTATTCCCATATTATAATGCAAATGTGATATGCTTTCATATAACCAATAACCAATAAAATGAGGAACTTTGAAGAAATATTTTCCACTTCAACCAGTACTCCAGTTTATCTTTATTTGTTGTATCACGGTAAAGATACTTCACCACAGTTTGAAGATAAATCTCACTCAAATAGTATACTATTTCATTATTCTTTCTCAAAGTATGGTATTGTCATGTCAGCCCTCTAACACAACATGTAATCTAAAGAAAACTGTTTATAATGACACATTGCAAATTTTTGTGAAGTATCAGGGGGAAGACATTTGTCGGTATTTCTAAAGGCAATGAAGTTGGGGCACATAGAATATCTCATTTTCACCAATAAAAATGATACTAATAAAATTACAATAATAGTAATAGTATAACATTTATACAGCACCTTTTCATAAAGCTAAAGAGTGCTTACTAGGACATACTATAAACAAGAAGAACATAAAAATACGATAACAAAGTAGAAAATGTTACTGATGCCTTTTGTTCACTGAAATTGTTTTCATCAATATCTATGTACTTTAACAGCAGCTGCATCTGCTACATAAACACTAATGATTAAAGAAAAATGTCATAATATTGATTCTGCAAAGACTGATGTGTACATGTATGTGTTAGTCGTTACAAATGACAAATATGGAAAATTATTTTGTGAGGGCAAGTAAAGGTAGGCAAGCAAATATGAAGCAATAAGTTTGTAAGCAGTAGGCAGTGTGAGGGTTGTTTTAAATAATTTTGCAGCATTTTGTTTGTTTGATTGAACAAATACTTTCATTTATATCAATTTAACATGAATGCAGTGAAATTTCCAGAGCAATATGGAAATAGGTGACAATGACAGCAATATTTAAGAGGGCAATTGTGCTCTATCAGCTGAATGTAGACGTGTTCAGTTTTGAGGACATGACTTGCACTATAGCTGGGGGGGCTTCTAGAGCAAGGTGATGCAATATGCCAGGATTACAGCTGTTCCTGAACAAAAGGCATTCATCTGAAGATCTTAACCCATTGGAGACTAAGTATGAGATATCTCAGGCTGGGGTCTTTGGAAAATGTGTGTTAAAGTGAAATCAAATCGTCTCCAAAGGGTTACGCTGTACTCTTGGAAGCCCTCCCTCAGCTATGCAGGATAGAGCAATGTATTGTCCAAACAGAACAGACCTATACATTCATTTAGATTAATGATGCATATTTTATTATTGAACCAGGCATTGATCTATAAATCCTGCTTGTGGGGGTGAGGGGGAGGGGGAGGGAGGGGGAGGGGGAGGGGTAGGGGTAGGGATTGGGAAGGTAGGGGGACAGTGTTGAAACCAGAGTAAGATAATGCTACCGGAAGGAACAAATTGGCATAGCATACAAAGTTGAGGGGTGGTGAGGCAATGCAAATCCTCTCTCAAAAAACAAAGTAAATATTGGAAATTAAAATTGAATTTGTTAAATTCTGCAGAATAATCATTTTGGTGCAAATGACACATTCTTGTGTATACATACATGTACATAAATCAAATACAATAAAATATATTTATACACATGTCTTAGTCTGTGAGAAGCTATGCCTTTTATTCTTATTCAAACAGATATTTCAAAAATTAATGCAAGTTTACCACTGTCACAAAATTCATTTAAAGATAAATAAAATGAGAGTCTGACCAAACATTACATGCACTTATATTTCGTTTTTTTTCTTCTTTTTTTTTTGGGGGGGGGGGTCTATTTGTAAATATCTTTAAATAAAAAGATGTGAACTGGATTGTAAGTTCCTCTAGAAGAGCACAGTAAGAAGGCATCAGACATTTCTTGTCTTGCAGGGTATAATTCTAGCAATGAGAATAAACTATGAATGATGAAGCATACTACATGTACCTCACATTTTTTATCAAGCGTCTGTGTTATTTGTCTGATTCAATTGGTTCCCCTTACTTTCTTTTCCCTGTTTCTCATGTTCTTCTCAGCACATAGAGACATTTTCACTTGATGTCTTATGCGCTATATAAAAGCTGTGTATATTATTTTGGGGAAAGGGGGAGGGGAAGGGAGGTACATGTAGCTGGGGAAGGGTAGCAGTGAGAGGGGAGGGGAGGTAGCAGAAGGGGTAGCAGTGAGAGGGGTTGGAGTGACCACGCTGTATATCCACTAGTGAAGCACGCTAAAAAATTTGGCAATGTGACTGGATGGCAAGGAATGCACAAATTTTAGGGCAAGCAGCTAGAATTTGGAAGTGTGCGCACAACAAAAAGTTTCCTTTTTTGGCTTCTGGCCAGGGAACTTCCCTCTTGGTCAAATACCACTTGGTCTAATTATCACTTTGTCCAATTCCACAGAGTCTAATTCCATTTCGTCTACTTACCACATACAACATAATTCCCATTTGGTGTAATACCCATTTCGTCTATTTATCATTCAGTTTAAAGTCATTTCGTCTAATAACCACCTGGTCAAATATCCACTTTGGCTAATTCCCACTTTGGCTAATTTCCGCATCGTCTAATTTCCATTTTGTCCAACATTCAGTTCGTCTGCGTATCACTTTGTCTAATGTTCACTTAGGCTACAGCCTCTTTGTCTAATGACAACATGGCCTACGTATCAAATAGTCTAATCACCACTTCGTCTAATAGCTAGTTAGGCTACTTATCACTTGGTCCAATTATCATTTGGTCTAATGACCATTTGGTCTAATGCACATTTGGTCTAATATCCACTTCATCCAATTATCATTTGGGGTAAGTCATTTTGTCTACAAATAAATAAAGAAGAGACTTGTCAGAAGAAGAACGGAGGCCTTGTCTTGGGTTGCGCTGTGATAGTAGGGATAACAGATAGGACGGAGAGTTGAATTGAAGGCATTTATAAATGATGGTCAGGATCTTGAATGGTATCCGTTTATTAACAGAGAGCCAGTGCAGTTCATTTAACAAAGGGGTGACGTGGTCATATTTCTTGGCTTTGATGATGAGTTTGAAGATTAGACTTAATGATGATTAGACAAAATGGTGTTTAGACCAAATGACAATTAGACAAACTGGCAGTTAGACTTATTGGAAAATATACCAAACGGTAAATAGACGAATTGAGAATGGACGAACTGACAATTAGACCAACTGCACATTAGACCATATGCCATGTAGACTAAATGGGTAGTAAACGAAATGGAAATTAGACCAACAGCATTTGGACCAACTAACAATTAGACTATTATTATTATTATGTTATCTTTTTATTCGTCAAATCATATATAAAAAACATACAAATTGACAGGAAAAAAAAAATGAATTAAAACACTGTTGTCCACAGGCATTTAGCTCCTAAATTAAAATACAGCCGAATGGCATGTACAATACAAGACAACACTTAAATATTAAATACTACAGAGGGTTCCCACCATAACCCGTGCCGGAGGACAGACAGCAGAACCCTGCGCACCAGACCATGGTGCTTAGTGATTACTCACAGGGAATAAGACAAACTGGCATTAGACGAACTAGTATTAGACCAAATGGAATTTGGAAAGAAAACATGTTGGATGAAATGGCAATAGACCAAATGGTAATTAGCCAAAGTGATAATTAGACCAAATGGTCTAATGGATAATTAGACCCACTGGTTATTAGACCTAATAGTCATTAGACTGAAAGAGAATTAGACCAGGTGGGTTTAGACTGAATGGTGTTAGCCCACCTGGATAGTAGACCAAGTGGTATAAGACCAAGAGAGAGTAATCCTCTGGCAGCTACTTACGTCACCCCAAGGTATAGAGAAACACGTAGAGGGGTATTGTTATACACACGATGAGAACAAAATTTAGGAGATTGGTAGCTGAAGCACTAGGAGATAAGAAGGTCAAAGGTTATGACACAGAGGTCACAAGGTCAAAAAACTTTTTGAGAAATACAGGGATGTATTGTGGTTGGGGGGTGTCCTTCGTGAACCTAAGTGGTAATAATAACTTGACATCAAGGCCAAATATATAGTGACATTTTCCATGAATGTATAATTTACAAGACCTTGAAACCCTTTCACTATTACCTTTCATAAAATCATTTCTGATGAGAAGGATTTGGTGCTTAAAAGACAGTGCTTGGATGGGTTTTATTATTCAGTAATATCATACAAATCCACAGACAGTCTTTGGTCCCATGTTACTGGAAATACTAAAGTGAACCCTAAATTCACAGTTCCAGGATAGATGAACAAATTTCAACTTTGAACTCTTTCTAGTTAGCATGGGAAACATATCATACAAAACATATCATACCTGACATAAACTGAATTTTTTCTTCTAGTTGACATGGGAACTATATCATGTCTAATTTAAATTTTGAACTCTTTCTAGCTGGCATGGGAAACATATTATGCCTAATCTAAACTTTTAACTCTTTCTTCCTGGCATGGGAAACACATCATGCCTAATTTAAAGGTTTAACTCTTTCTAGTTACCATGGGAAACACCTCATGCCTAATTTAAAGGTTTAACTCTTTCTAGTTAGCATGGGAAACACATCATGCCTAATTTAAAGGTTTAACTCTTTCTAGTTAGCATGAGAAACACATCATGCCTAATTTAAAGGTTTAACTCTTTCTAGTTAGCATGAGAAACACATCATGCCTAATTTAAAGGTTTAACTCTTTCTAGTTAGCATGAGAAACACATCATGCCTAATTTAAAGGTTTAACTCTTTCTAGTTAGCATGAGAAACACATCATGCCTAATTTAAAGGTTTAACTCTTTCTAGTTAGCATGGGAAACACATCATGCCTAATTTAAAGGTTTAACTCTTTCTAGTTAGCATGGGAAACACATCGTGCCTAATTTGAAGGTTTAACTCTTTCTAGTTAGTATGGGAAACATATCATGAACAGATCTACAGTCATACTTCAATCAGGGTGATATTTATAATTTACATGCATAGGTAACTAGAGCAATTCGGCTGCGCGCAGCCGATGGGGTATGCCTCCGCACCCCCGTCCAATTCTAAACTTTGAATGTATGGGGCATTGTAACCTTTGACCGTTCAACTCTGAAATTTCATTTATGCCCCATAATACATACTTCACTCAAATTACATCAATATTTGATAAGCTGTTCTCAAGTTATCGTGGTAAAGATATTAAGTATGGGTCCTCATGACCTTTGATCCTTTAGCCAAAAAATATGATGCAGTTCATGTACGTTATACACGTACATCTAATTCACCAGTTTACATCATATCCGATGCCGTTCCTCATGTTATCGTGGTAAAGTGACCAGCAAGGTATGGAGCATTGTGACCTCTCGCCCTTGACGCTTTTAACCCTGAAATCTGATGTTTCATTGATACCGTTATATACTCTACCAAGTTACATGAAAGTCCTAACTGGCCGTTCTCAAATTACGAACGGAGCCGAGCCCAAATCAACATCATTTTAGACCCGGTGACGCTTGAACCTTCAGCTCCTAAATTAATCAGTTCATTGGTGCCTTCAAAAACAACCTCCACCTGACCAGGCCGCTCCGTAATCGCAGTAAAGACCCCAAATCAGACATACTCTTAGGTCGTGAACTTGACACTGACCTTTGAGCTTCTCAAAATCTATCCCATGACATTGGTGTTCATAATACATACTCTTTCACCAGTTCAGGACAATCCGACCAGATGGTTCCGTCTCAAGTTATGTGGTAACGAGCCCAAATCAGACATTTTAGGGCCCCGTGACCTTTGACCTTTGATCCTTCAGCTCCAAAATCTAATAGTTCATTGGTGCTCATAATAACATACTTCACCCAGATACAGCAAATCAAACTGGGTCGTTCTCAGTTTATCCGCGTAACGAGCCCAAATCAACATATTTATGGGCCCCGTTGACCTTTGACCTTTGACCTTAGAATCGAATCCAATAAATCATTGGTGCTCATAATACATACTTCCAACCAAGCTTACATTGAAAATCCAACGCCTCTCGAAGTTATCGTGGTAACGAGCCCAAATCAGACAGTATAAGGCCGTGACGTTGACCTTTGAACCTCTTCAGCTCCAAAATCAATCAGCTTCATTGTCCGTCAATTATACATACTTACGGCCCCCAAAGTATCATGAAATCCAACTGCCGTGTCTCAAGTTAAGTCGGTAACCGGGAGCCCAAAATTCAGACCAATTGAAGGCCCGGTGACGCTTTGACCTTTGACCATTCAGAGAGTACAAATACTAATAACAGTTCCATTGTGGCTCATGAGTACAATCTGGAGTCCTGATATTAAATCAAAATACGATTCATGGCGGGTTCTCAGTTATCGCGGTAACGAGATCCGTTAACCGACAGACCCGAAGAACATAATGCCCCGGCAACTTCTCGTTGAGGAGGCTAATAATCGTTGTTCTTCCAGCGGGATTTCAAGTTGTGTTTCAGGTATAGTTAAATAAGTATAGTAATGTCTAGAAAACCTCTTACAGAATCCAAGAGACTTGGGCAGTTTTGGACAAAATTGTCGCTGACCTGTCTAAACATTGAAGAACATAAACTTCTTACGCGACGGTTCATTAACAATGTTTCCAGTTTACACAAATCTGAGCTACATAATACTCCATACAACTAGTGCCTCTGATTTAGTCTGAAAATGAAGCCCTGACAAAAATTACAGTTCAAAACGAAGTGCTTTTAAAAAAGCGAAAATCAATGAGCGACCATTCTGGTTAACAGCCATAAACTGCCATGCTATACAATTTTCGTCCCCAGGACTTTAATTCATGTACCGATATCTATCTGTACTTATTTGCCATAACTGTTTCAGTTTTGTGTTCTATGGTATTTACTTGTCCATCAAACACTATCATGTACACGTCAGAGATCTAACAATATTTTTTTTAATGCGGCTTCTTCAATGTAAAATAGTGTATTTAAGTTTAAAAGAAGTAAGGAAAGACAGGTTCCTCTTATCTGCACAAAATGAGAGTTCCCGAATCCTGTGGAACAGTCAGGGATACTGAAGGTTATCACTCATCAGAGTACTGCTACCATGACAACCCGAGACGAAAATGAGATTATTATCCTTGGCTTACTTGGGTTTAAGGTTTTATGGAAAGGTATTTAATTTGGGAGGTAATATTTCATTTTCTATGGGTTCATGGTATATATAAAGAAGTCAGGCAAAAAAACTGAATTATAATAACCCACATAGACAGAAAGAATGGAAAAGAAAAGAGGGAAGGAAGGAAAGAAGGAAAGAAAGAAAGAAAAAAAGAAAGAAAGAAAGAAACAAGAAAGGAAAGAAAGAAGGAAACAAAGAATAAGGAAAGAAGGAAAGCAGGAAAAAGGAAAGAAGGAAAGCAAGAAAAAAGAAAGAAAGAAGTGAACAAAGAAAGACAGATAGATAGGAAACTTGAAACATACCTTTAATACGTGCTCTGGCATATTTGTTCACCAGTATAACATAAGTGAGTTAGGGTGCAGGTGTAAACGTTCAGGAAAAAAACTTTGATAAATAATGACAGGATGTGAGTGAGTAGGTAGTTTGTTAGCTAGCAAGGATAGCTGGGGTATTAGGGTAGACTATGTGATGCAGGGAATTGGGAGTGTGCAAGGGATTATGCCATGGTTCGATATATCATTGCTTGTCCAGCAAAAGGGCCCTAGCATATGTTCTCAGCAGAAGGGCCGTGACAGTAAATTTTCTCTAATTTGAGAAATGTTGCCTTATTTGATATTTGTACTCAACAAACTTACAGAAGGATCTAAAAATATCACACTACATGTACTTTGATCTCATGTGAAAAGAGCCAATGGTTTTCAAGTTAGAGACAATTTAGTGTTACGGCTCTTCTGCCGGAAACATATGCTACTGCCCTTCTGCCGGACAACCGATTAAATATCTCAGGAGAATGTGGTGTAGGACATGCCTTGTGAGGCTGTGTAAGGTGCACAAGAAACTACCCATCCTTCTAGTTTTTTTGGAAAATTGTACAAATTTTACCCCTCCCCATAACCACCACCAAGAAAATAAAATAACAAATAGAATGAAACAGAATATTGGGGAGGAGGTAGAATAGGGAACAGGTGGGCAAACAAAGAACTTCAGGGGAGAAATAATGGCGATTCAAGATATAAAATGGTGTAGAGGCATTTATCACGTCACACTTGCATTCTGCAGAAAGGGGTATCGCACTATATTTCAAGAAAAATATACTTGCGCAATTCACTGCAAAATAAATTTATAAAAACAAACTGGAGACTAATGTTGTCAGTGTTCAATTAACAGTTTTGCGTACCAATATGACTATTTATGTTTTATGAAAGTCAGCAAATCAGCATTTAGTATAACCAAGGGATCTCCATTGGATCTCCAAGGAATTTCCATTAGACTTCCATTGGATCTCGAAGGGATCACAATAAGATTTCCATTCGATATACAACGGATCTCCAAGGGACTTCCATAGGATTTCCATTGGATCCACAAGAGATTTCCATTAGATATCCAATGGGTATCAAAGGGATGTCCATTGGATTTCCACTGGATCTCCAAGGGATTTCCATCAGATCTCCAAGGAATCTCCATTGGATTTTGCCTGGATCTCCAAGGGATCTTCATTGGAATTTGCCTGGATCTCCAAGGGATCTTTACTGGATTTCCACTGGATCTCCAAATGGATAACCATTAGATTTTCACTGCATCTCCAAGAAATCTCTATTGGATTTCCACTGGATCTCTAAGGGATTTCCATTGGATCTCCACTGGATATCCCCTGGATATCCACGGAATCTCCATTGGATCTCCATTGGATCTCTAAGGGATTTCCATTGGATCTCCACTGGATATCCCCTGGATATCCACAGAATCTCCATTGGATCTCCATTGGATCTCTAAGGGATTTCCATTGGATCTCCACTGGATATCCCCTGGATATCCAAGGAATCTCCAATGGATCTTCTAGGGATTTCTATTGGATTTCCACTCAATATCCAAGAGATCTCCATTGAATCTCCACTGGATTTCCACTGGATATCCAAGGAATCTCCATTGGATCTCCATCTCCATTGGATCTCTAAGGGATTTCCATTGGATCTCCACTGGATATCCCCTGGATATCCAAGGAATCTCCATTGGATCTCCACTGGATCTCTAAGGGATTTCCATTGGATCTCCACTGGATATCCCCTGGATATCCAAGGAATCTCCAAGGGATCTCCACTGGATTTCCACTGGATCTCCTAGGAATTTCTATTGGATTTCCACTGGATCCTCAAGGGATTTTCACTGGATATTCAATCCAAGGGATCACCAGTGTATTCCACTGGATTTCTGTTGGAATTCCATTGGGAATAAGCATCAGATTTCTACTTCTTGCCAACCCTTCTCCAATATACACTATGCAGATCTAGCTTTCAATCACTAATTATGTCAAATAGAATTCTATATTTCTGTGAACTTGGTGACTTCCAATGCAGTCCAATATGCATAAATAGACAATGGTGAGACATTTGGATCAGGACGTATTGGACACAGGGAGTGTTTCTTACTTGAGTCTTTCTTCCTCTAGGAAGGCAACCAGGGAATCTCGTTGCTCTACCACTTCCAGCATCTCGTCTAGGAGGAGTTTCTCAGCATCACGATCGCTGTGGGTTTTCTTGCTCTCTGTTGAAATGATTTTCAGATTAAAATTATGCTCTTTATCAGGAACATGACATGAAATCAAATGCATTGAACAATCAAAATATCTACTTGTGTAAACTACAGTTCCATCCAGTTGGTGTCAGAACTTTTGGTGCAGGAAATGCCCCAAGCAACATGGTTTACAGAAAGGGGTTTCTCATCCCACTTCAAGCTACATTATTAAAAAATGTCCAAAATAGATGAAATAAAAACATCTAGTTGATATATATTGTGCAACTTTTTCGTCTTGTGTAAATCTAATTCAAACCGCTAATGACAGAATCGGTGTGAACAGTAGTGTTCCTTACAGCAGTTTTCTGCTTCTTGGATAATGATGTATTAGATAATCATAATCAAAATGTCAATGTCCCGATACTGTTGGGTTGGCCGTTTCATTCCTCTATGGCCCTTCCCAGAGGTGGATTCGCTAAAACCAAACACTCTTGTCTTCTGCCAGTCTTTCTCTTCACGTCTTTCAAAGTCTGCCACAAATCACGAACTGATATGGCAGAAATGGCTGACAAAGACCAACTATTACAAACTGAAAGGTCAAAGGTTACCCTCAACAGCCATGATCTGTCGTAGTTCCTGCTCCAGCTGACCATGCCGATCCTCTAGCTCCAGTTCTCTCGCTTGAACCATCAGCTCTGTCTCAAACCTAACGAGGGCGTTCTTCTCATTAACGAGGCTGAACCACTCCTGCATGAGCGTCGTCTCGTCAACACCTTCTGGAGCTGTGGAAAGATAAAGAATATTCCACCAAACATCTCACTTTAGTTCTCTCAAATGCAGCGCAGGAAATAACCGAGGGCGACGGGCGATTTAGCCCTTGGCAAAACCCAGATCGCCCCCTAAAATCCCCAAAACCCCAATCTTTGGGGCGTCCATTTCTTTCAGAATCGCCCTCAGAATTGCTACAAAAAAATTCACATATTTGTTCATATTTTTTTAATATTATGGCATTGAAACAATATGAATTAAATGGTTGCTTATATGGATGAAGCACCGGCTAAAACATCGGCAATCTTTCATTGCATTCTTCAAATTCTGACATGCAATGAAAAAGAAGCCCCAGTGGTAGAAAAAAGGCCCCCACAAATTGAAAAATAGCCCCAAGGCTGTAATAAAAATCATCCTTTAAAAAAAAACTGATTCCTACCCTGCTCAAATGTGACATTTCCTGAAGTAAACTCTGTGTTCACCTGGCAAAGACACAATCACCAGTTGATGGTTGACTTGGTGATCTACAAAATATTCTTTCATCACTGTTGTATGCGAGGCTAATTTCTCAAGACTTCAGTCTAGGTTTCAGTGCAAATCACCTGTACAAACCCGATGCAATGTTAATCAACCCACCGCTTACGTTAATGTGTTGCCTAACATCTCATTAAAGTTGTGCTACGATATTGTTCACCTATATCACTCTGTGGCCCTTCTTCAGGCTGTCAAGTGGCACACCCAAACTATGCCACATCACGATACTAGAGGATGCACAAACTAGGGCTGAGTCATGATGGTCGTTTACCGTTTAAACGCCCGTCAGAGGGTGCAAACGTTTACAAATTTCCGTGTACGTGTAAACAATTTTTACCCTTTTTCTATTCTAAAACAAGACATCCAAAATCAAACTCCACAAATCTCATTAAAGTTGTGCTACGATATTGTTCACCTATATTACTCTGTGGCCCTTCCTCAGGCTGTCAAGTGGCACACCCAAACTATGCCACATCACGATACTAGAGGATGCACAAACTAGGGCTGAGTCATGATGGTCGTTTACCGTTTAAACGCCCGTCAGAGGGTGTAAATGTTTACAAATTTCCGTGTACGTGTAAACAATTTTTACCCTTTTTTCTATTCTAGAACAAGACATCCAAAATCAAACTCCACAATTTCTTTTCAGCATAATACGGAACTTAATATTAGCGCTAATGATTTCTGATCCTAAAAAACGAACTACCAATGATCCTTTCTAGCGTAATACGGAACTTCATATTAGCGCTAATAATTTTTTATCCTAAAACACGAACTCCCGACGATCCTTTCTAGCGTAATACAGAAGTAAATATTAGCGCTAACAATTTATGACCCTAGAAAACGAACTCCCCGCGATCCTTTTTAGCGTAATACGGAACTTAATATTAGCGCTTATAATTTCTAATCCTAAAAAACGAATTCCCAACATTTCTTTTTAACATCAATTTGCCGACAAAATCGTTTAAACGGTAAACGCCCGTTTAGGAGCACCGTTTAAACGGAAATTTTATTAAACGGGATGACTCAGCCCTAGCACAAACACAAAGCGGGGAAGTAATCTGATTCTGCAGTTTCTGATTCTTTTGGATGGGGGCCCAACAAAGTGTCTCCTGGAGAAAATGCAATGTTATGGGCGGGATTTTCTCCTGGAGAAGCTTGAGATACCAATTGAGCCCCTGCCCAACTGACCCAGGAACTTCAGATTGATTCACTACTCCATGTTTGTGCCACTTCTTGTATCATGACAGGGCGAGGCAGGGGCATGTCACTCAACGGCCCGATAAAGGGGCACAGAGTGAGATAGGTGAACACTATTATAGCAGAATGATGATGAGATGTTGGGCAACAACGTGACATGGACTTTGGGTTGATTGACATTGCGTCATAGGCGTGGCTGTCACAATCCTGTTTCTTTTTGGTCCCACCTTGTAGTTTGAGAGAGAATACACGAATCAAAGGGGCAAAAAACAAAGCTGCCAGACAGAGTTCCTATTCAAATTTCAGAACACATAAAATATAGATAATACATTATCATGCTTTTATACAGAATATAGAGAATAGAGAGCTAAAGTATTGTTCTCATAATGGACAACAATCACTTAAGGTAAGAATAAATTAATGTTTAATATCATTTTTACATTTACATAGAATCAATGTTGATTCTATGTACATGTATGTTCTGTAAGGTTACATAATATGCTGTTAAATGATGTCCATTCTGTAAAACATGCAGTGTCGTTATTTCAGTTATGGTATTGAAGTAATGGGGAAAAAATTGACATTAAATACATTTTATTCTTTTCAGAAAAATTAAAAAATATATACTTGGAAATGTATCTGATCATTAATTTTCAAATCATCTCAAACAAAAGTGCATCAAAAATGAAAAGATGAGTTAAAGACACTATATAACACTGTGGAAGACCCGTTTAAAAAATTGTCAAACTTTGCTATTTGACATATCTGACAGTGTTCGAATGGACAAATAAACACCCTAGAACACAAAAGTTTGGACTGTTATGCTGTCACTAGTACAATATGTACATATACAAATTGGCACATTAATTTTATATCGGGCGATAGGAAATTCTGCAACACAGTAGTCTATGGAGAAAAGCTGGAATGGTCTCTCAATGATTTTCACTTTTTTAAAGCACTTAATGATTGTTTTACACTGCATTTTTTTCAGGGCTTCATTTTTAGACTGTATCAAAGGCACTAGTACCATGGGGAATCATGTAGCTCAGATTTTTTAAAACTGAAAACATTGTTATACAGTGCCTTTAATGTGTTATAATACAAAATAAAATAATTACTTTTTAAGTTACTTAAGATCAGAATTAGCCGTTTTCCTACACAAAGGCTATAAATGCAATATATTGTCCATTGCCAAAACTGCTTTTGTGTGGCAACTTGTTTCTATCACGCATAAGGAATGTCAAAAGTAACCCGTAGGAGACCAAGTACGAGTTAACTTGTGTTGGTGTCTATGGAAAATACATGTTGTACTGAAATCAAATCATCTCCGAGTTAATAATGAAAATGGAACATAAATCACAAATGCAATGATACAATCAAGATACAATGGATTCACATGCTGACTGAGGAACTGAGAGGTGACAAAGTACTTGCACAAGGTTTGAAAACTCACATTTAACAGGACGCAGACACAAACAACAGCAGAAAAGACAAAGGGCAGAGGCTGATGACATAAGAGCTGATAACATGTAAGTCTTCCAGTCAATGGGATTCATTCATCCATTCATCATTTGGTTAAAATCCTACAACATTATCTTTTGAAGTTTGTAAAATTTAGTTCTATTGAAGTTAAGTAAGTGGGCTCTAACACCTGTTGAACATTAGGTTTCTTTTGATAAAACATGGCCATTGAGTCAACAAATTAAAGTAAACAGCATGATTGGAGGGAGTCCTCAACTTGGGGAAAAACTATTCTAGTATCAAATAGACTATGCAAGGATTCTGCTGCGTAAATTTTGACTCAAATGTTGACTCATTTTCAGAGAACTTCTATCCGTATGCTTTGTGACTAGCACATTTGTTGTGTAGCCTTATATGGGATTAATTTATCTCAGGGCTCGAGAGTAATTCAGGTGTGTTATGTTCATGCTTGATTCTCCTTTAACCTTATTTTAACTGGGCTATTTCAGACCAGGTTTTTACTGGGGGGGGGGGTCAATTTGACCCCCCCTTCCACGATCTCGGCCGCCGAACGCGCGATCGCCGCGAAAATTTGCAAGCGTATAGAGCCGGATGTAAACTACAAGACTGTATAGTAAAATTTCAGAAAATTATTTTTCTATTTTTAACTAATTGTGACCCGTCACGCCAAAAGGAGCCACAAGTCGCAACGGACGGTTTAGAGAAAATGAGCAAAATTGTCGGTACAGGTCAAATTTGTCAAAATTATTTTTTTGACTGAAATCAAATCTTCAAAGTCTCTTTAATGTCCTGTGAAAGTTTCGGATCAAAATATTCATGGGAAAAGTGTAATATTTACGCTTTTCTGAGAGCCTTCCATTCGACCTCGCGAAAAAAAACACACAGAAAATCCGAGTCAGTTAGGCCGCGCCCCTAGCAACGCAAGAC